>JAIUZE010047782.1:0-78313 GCA_022085475.1 Heliosperma pusillum | reverse complement strand
TTGTTGTTGTTGTTGTTGTTGTTGTTGTTGTTGTTGTTGTTGTTGTTGTTGGAACTACTTTTTCTAAATGTAGGGCGTTTGCAAAGCAATTTCATTTCAGTTGTTGACAGTTGTTTTTATTATTCATTAATAAGAATATATAGTTTCTTGTTATTTAATAGTACATGTTTGTTAATTCATGACAACTTTGAATACTTTAGTTTGTCTCTATATGGCGGGCGGACGACGAAGAAGAGGTAGTTGTAGTAATGTAGAAAACTGAGCGCAAGAGGATGAGAATGAACAAGTCAATGTCGGGAACGTGCAAACGACACAGGTGGATACCACTACTCACAGAGTCCGCCTCGATCCGGATGAGGAAACAGGTGTATGGTAAGACTAGTTCACTTTTACTTTAATTGTTTAATTATAATTATGATTATTTAAAATATCATAATATTTATATATAATGTATTTAACTATGATAATTAATTTCAGGTTCAGTGACTCAGATGTGGTTAAACTGATTTTGGAGACCATAACCTGCGGGTACAAGGAACACGCGCCAAACTGGAAAGAGGCGTCAAATGTTTTGCGGTCGTCTTGGTGGAACTGGTTTGAGGTATAATTATTTAAAATATTATAATTATATCTATTTAAATTTTTTTTTTCTCAATTTATCTTTGTTATTGATTTTTTAATTTTTTGTTTATTTACTTAATATTTTCCTAACTTTATGTTTTTAATCATGACAGCAAAGGGTTTCTTTCGATCCTCGCCATACAGATATGGTAAGGAAATCTTGGGAATACGCCATGAAGACCCGTTTACGTCATATGATCTACCGAGCCTCGCAGAAAGACAAGGAGCACAGACCGAGTTGGATTCCTCTGAACTTATTTAGAAAGCTTAAGAATAGCCATGTCGAAGATCCTTCTTTCGTTGTGAGATCTCAATCAGCCGCGGCTAATCGTAGGTCGGGATGTGAAGAGAAGGGAAAGGCGTTGCCTACTCACATTATGGGTAGAAAAAACACCTTGTAAATCATGGACGAAATGGTATATATAAATCTTCTTTCATTTTTTATTTATTTATCTAATTATAATTTAATACTTATATATATATATATATATATATATATATATATATATATATATATATATAGAGGCCGGATCCGGTGAGGCAGCTAATTATGGCGAGGCGGCTAGCCTCACCAAATTCATTCATTAAACTTGGACTGGCAGCTAATTTCTGATATTCACAAAACAAAGTCTGAGATTCACATGATAAGGTCTCAGATTCACAAAACAAAGTCTCAGATTCACATATTAAGGTCTGAGATTCACAAATTAAGATCTGATATTCACAAAACAAAGTCTGAGATTCACATGATAAGGTCTCAGATTCACAAAACAAAGTCTCAGATTCACATATTAAGGTCTGAGATTCACAAATTAAGATCTGATATTCACAAAACAAAGTCTCAGATTCACATGATAAGGTCTCAGATTCATAAAACAAAGGCTCAGATTCACATATTAAGGTCTGAGATTCACAAATTAAGATCTGATATTCACAAAACAAAGTCTGAGATTCACATGATAAGGTCTCAGATTCACAAAACAAAGTCTCAGATTCACATATTAAGGTCTGAGATTCACAAATTAATGAGACCTAACATTGAACACCACCCCTCACCACGCACTCACCACTAGCACCACCAGCACAGCCTCGACTAACATCACACCTAATACCCCACCACCACAGCCATCACCAACCAGCAACCACGACCACGACAAACGCCCAAACCATGAATCGCCATCAACGCACTCACAATCCAGACATACAAAATTCGCCTTCAAAGATACTTCATTTCGATCGATTGTGGTGGTGGAGGTGTCACCAACTCATCGGCGACGATGTTAAGGGGAAGAGGAGAGAGGAAAAACGGGCAGGCGACGATGAAGTTGATTATCGCTGGCGATTTTCATGACGGAGCTCCGGCGACGGTTAGGTTATGGCGACAGTGATGATAGGTGATGGCACCACGCACCACCTGAAATGTCCACACTCCACCACACAACCCAACAACTAACGTCATAACACCACCACCACAAAATCACCATGTCGTAGAGATACGGTGAGCGACTACCTGTTGTACCACCACAACAACCACATAGTCGTACCCTTGTTCAGTAGTAATGGCGATCGGAGGCTCAGTAGTAATGGCGATCGGACTAGTTGAAGACGATGAAAAATGAAGAGAAAACGTTTAGAGAGAGAGAGAAAGAAGAGAGAGAGTGGAGAAATGAAAAATGACGTAATAATTGGAAAGATTGATTTTTATGAGGTATATATAGTGACACGTGGCATCATCTGGTGAGCCTACAATTTTTAGATCCAACGGTTTAGAATGTGTCCAGCCGCCTCATACTAAGAAGGGTGCCTCACATGGTTCAATTTCTATATATATATATATATATATATATATATATATATATATATATATATAATATCTATATATACATATATATCTATATATCTAGATATCTATCTATATCTATATATATATATATATATATATAGTCAGGTTCAGGTAAGTCCTGTTATTTAGGTGAGTCCCTAAGTCCTAATCTAAGCCATTGGATTTTACAAGAGATGGAGGGATGGGATTAGATGCATTGATACACTCACCTACTACTAACTAAGGCTAATTTGAATTTTTGAAACTTTAGAACAAGTTTTTATCACTGTATCACAAATTTATGTAACTTTACTTTTTTACGAATGTAACTTTAGCCTTTTAAAGTGTAACTTATACTAATTTAGTCATTTTCGAGTGTATTTTCAGCCTTTAATGGTGTAACTTAATGCTAATGTAGTTCATTTTATATATTAATTTTGATTTATGTAATTTTAAGAAAATTTTTATGTAACTTTGGCATTTTAAAGTGTAACTCCAATATTTTACGAACGTAACTTTAGTCATTTAAGGCTATTTTGTATATAAAAATTTGAAATTATGTAACATAAGGTAATTTTGAATATATAAATTTGATTTTATACAATTTTATGTAACTTTAGTAAAAAATTATGTAACTTTAGTCAATTTTTATGTAATTTTAGCCAAATTTTATGTAACTTTAGTCAAATTTTACGTAACTTTAGTCAAATTTTACGTAACTTTAATCAAATTTTATGCAACTTTAACCAAATTTTGATGTAACTTTAGTAACTTTAATGTAAATTTAAATTAATTTTATGTAACTTTATTATGTTAAGTGTGTAACTTTAGTGCAAGTTTATGTAACTTTAGTCCGTCACTTTACTAACCACCACCACCTTCCACCACAACTGCACCCATCACCACCACCAATAGCCACTCGCCACCACTCTGCCACAATCACTCCACCACAAAAAAAAAACATAACTAAAAGAACACCACCACCACCACCACAAAACATAGATCTGGAAAAAACAAAATAAGAGGAGGTGGTGGCCGTGGTCACCAAGAAAGGAGAAGGTGGCGGCTGTTTTGAGGGGGGAGCCGAGAGGAGGGAGAGGTGGCGAGGCAAGGGCGACGGTGAGGAAAGGGAGACGGCGACGGCGACGGCGTGGCAGGGGCGGCGACGAGGGGCAGGGGGAGGACGAGGGAGGCAGCAGGAGTGACGGCAGAGAAGAGCGCGTGGCGGTGGTGCAGGGGGGAAGACAAGGGAGACAACATGCATGAGTGGTGGTGCCGAGGTGGACGTCCGGCGAGGCGGCGGGTGGGGGTGAGGAGCGACGGCTGGGGGTGACAGGGGGGTGGCTGAGGGTGATGGCGGCTGAGGTTTAGAGAGAGATGAGAGGAAGTGAGAGAAGTGAGAGAATAATAAGTGGCTAGGTTATGAGAGAGTGATTAGGGTTTTGAAGTATTTATATAAGCTTTATTGTTTTGTTTTAATCTTGACCATCCATTTATTTGATCTAATGGTTTAGATTAGGACTCATGAACTCACCTAGAAAAGGTGGACTTATGTGATCCTGAGATATGGCTCTTCAAAGTTGACACTAGTGACATAAGGCTCTTGAAATTCCTTCAAACTTACTTTGTTGATAGGATTTGGCTTGCATTTGCTCCTTTTTGGTAATAACCTATAAAACTACAACACAACCCAAAGTAACAAATAGAGGAATAATAATAGCTAAAAGCTACGTAATAAGCATAGAAATGCGTGTCAAATAAGAGAATAAACGCATATGAAAGACACGCATCAAACCTCCCCAAACCAAACCCTTGCTTGTCCCCAAGCAAGCAAAGACTTAAGACGATAAACTCATCTAATGGAACGAAGAAAAAGCTCAGAGCTAACTACACTTCTAGTGTCTAAACCCGTTTAATGCATAAAAGCTAACACCAGGGCACTAAACCAAATGCAAATGAGTTAGATCAATGATAAAAGAAACTGAACCGTCGACCTTGCAAGACTTGTATATATCGGACTCTCATGGGTCACTCATCACTCATTCAAAGCAAATAGTGAGCAAATTTGTAAGATAAGAGAGAAAATAGTCACTCACCTAACTGCGACCTATAAGAGCATGCATGCAATTTAACATGATAAATACCTCTACCGAGCGTACATATGCATTCCAACCAACCTGGACCAAGACACATGCCGAGGACTTACATATAGTGTGTGGTGAGGTAATGGGGTAAAAAGGGGCAAAATAGATTTTGGATATGTGGAGGTAAATCCAAGCTAGTACAACCGTAACCTATTCGTACACTCATCCGCCTTATAAACCCAATTTAAAATTAAGATCGATGCCAAATTTGGCATATCTCAATACACACAACACGACTCCCCAAAGGTGTATAAGGACAAGCACGAGAGTATAAACATTCCTCTTTCTCTTCTTTTTCAACACTCAACAACTCTTTTATTTCATGTTATTTCTTTTTTCAGAGTGTTGGTTTTTTCCTTTTTCTCTTTTTCATTCCTTTTTTCATCTTCATTCTCAAATTAACAACCCTCTTCTCATTGCAAAACTGAAATACTAAACTAACGATCAAATACGTACCCAATACAAACAATTAAACTAGCTTGACTAAGGTAGGCTAATTTTGGATTGTAGTTAAAAGTTGGGTCAAAATAGGTTAATTTGGCTAGTGAAGTTTAAGGGTAAAATATGAGAAAAAAGGGTTTGCCTCTCCACATGTGTCACATTCCACAACCCGAATGCATACAGGTACAAAGAGGTAGATGTCATGCTTATGCAAATTAATGTTACATGCCTTATAAGGAGTCCTACTCACATCCTAGATGAAACTGATCATGAATGTCGTCAGTTTATGAAGGCTCTAATTCCTTAGAATGTTTAAATAGGTTGCCGATATCAAGTCAAGTCTATTTGTTCAGTAAATTTTAATAAAAAACTCGTAGATTATGCAAATGATTGTACATGATGGCATTAGCGATGCAAGGCTTAGACTAAAGTAAAAGCATAGAAGCGCTTTCATCATTGTTATCAACCGTTCCGACTCGACCTAAATGCAAAAATAAACATGTTTTTGTATTTTATGATTTTTCAATTTTTTTTGTTTTGATTATATTCAAATTAAATAAAAAATGCATGCAGAAATGCAATAAATATGAAAGCGAAAATGCAATAAATAATGCAAATGGATGCAAAACACAGACATACGCATAACCTCCCCAAACCAAAAACACACAATGTCCTCATTGTTTTCAGCAAACAATAAGCAACATAAAAAATATAGAGAAACGGGTAAGCAAAACTAGGTGAATGCAAATGAATATAAATTAAATGGAAGCAAACTTACAAAATTATACAAGATAGACCTCCCCAAACCAGCCAACAACAAAGGGAGGTTGTGGCCAGCTACCACTATTCAACGACCCTTATCCAAATACGGGTAAGAGTAGGCGCTCAAGGCCCTTAAAAGCTTATCATAACTTTGTGCATGATCCTCACAAGATAATAAATAGTAAAAGGGAAAAATCAATACATATAGAATAAACCATTGTATCTTATCAATTTTCCCACGATAACGCTGACAGTAAACAATTAGGGTATTCCACTTAAAACCAATAAATTGAATGTTAATATTCCTATCACAAATGCACTCATATATGTCCGGTGGTCTACCTTTTAGTGAGTCACAATCATCAATATCCTCAAATGCATTCTTTTTAAGAACAACCAAAGCAGATAGGTGGTCTTGATCGAGAGTTGAACTAACAATGGCTGGATGCGATTCAAACTCATCTAAGAACGCATAATTAATATTTGAGGAAAGAGGATTAAGCTCGGGTTTCGTTACCTCAATCATGCAAGAGGTGGACACCAACCTATTAACCGTCTGGATCTCGTCAATAGTAAGCTCTCTACCTTCCAAAGCAGCCTCTAACATATCCAACACAACGTCATTGGTTCCTGAGTCATTTGCACAAGCATCTAAAACAATAAAAGCCTCCAACGGGTCCCTTATCATGGAACCCGAATAAACATTAGAAACTGACTCATCAGTGACATCTATAGCATAAGAAGTGTCCATAATAGCCTCACTGGCATCAATTATCTTCAGTTTGTCAAAAGTGGACTCAATCACCATGTCTTTACTCTTATCGCTCACAAAAAGGGAAAATTGGGGCTTAACACTCTCAAGGGCAAACCACTCAAAAAATTCTAATACCTCATCGACGGGTTTCCCACTGAAGTCCCCCTTACCTATGGAGTTCAGGTATGCTTGTGTAGGGTCATTTATACCCTGGATAATAAACAGGCAAATTTGGAGGGAAGAAAAAACTCCATGATGTAGTGTATCAAGCCATTCCTTGATCATGTCTATATAAGTACCAAAACATTCGTTCTCATCCTGCGGGAATCTAATGTTAAATAGCATGAGAACGGTCTCAAGGAACGAAAGTTCCCTGAACCAAAAGACAAAATAAATAAAAAGCAAATAAAATAAACCGTCTCCCCGGCAACGGCGCCAAAACTTGACAAGCTAAATCGCACACCTAATCAAAGATAACCAAATGGCCTAAACTAATGCAGTAAAGGAAGTCGGGATCGTATCCACAGGGAGACTAAAGAAATTCTATTTGCTAATTAATAGTTTGTCTAAGTAACAAATTTGGGGGTTTAAATTGTTTGCTTTCTACTACTACAAGTAGTGAAGGAAAGAGAAATAAAGGGAAGAGAAATAAAGGAAGAAAGTTGATTAAAATATGATAAGGGAAATAGCTAGGATATCGGGTTACCACGGTCAACGACGGTCAATGATAAAATTAAAAGATTAACATAAACATGGTTTGAAGGGTAAGGAATAGTTCCTTCCGGTCTACTATTCACCCTAGAATTACTAATCTAGCTTTCGCTCTAATTAGGGCACTCTATTGTTCGCTGCAAGTTCTACCCTTTCCATATCTTACGATCTAGGTCGAGGTTTAACAAACTAATAGATTTGTCACATGCATTTAACCAATTTACTAACAATTAAAAGCAACGATTAACAATACGAACCAATAATTATGGCTAAACTAATAATCTAATAATTATACCGTCACATAACCGCAGTTTCCCTAAATCCTAGCATAGAAGAATTAGCTATGCATAATATATCTAACGAAATTAATTATAAGAAATAGGATTGAATTAAACATGATAAAAGAGGATGAATTAAGGTTAACAATTTAATCTAACAAGCAAAGAAGAAAGAACAAGAACAAATAATAAAGGAAGGAAAATAAAGAAAAAGGAATTAGAAAGAAGAGAACAAGTTTCAATACCAAAGGAAAGGAAGAAAGATTAATTCTCCGATCTCAGATTCAAAGTTGCTAAAAGAAACGTAGAATGTTTAACAGTGTAAAAAGCATAACCTAATTATTTTGCCTTCTCAGGCTTAAATACTAAATCCATAAGCTAGAAAAATTAATTAACTAATGGGCCAGAGCCACGAAATAACTGTCTGATTACTAGAATTAGTCGATCGACAACTTCAGATAGTCGATCGACTAAGAGGCCGCCATTTCTTTGTTACTTGGTCAAAACGTGCATTTTTTGTGGCGTTGAAAAGCTAAGAGGATACGATTTCATCTCCAATTGGAATCACTGGATTATCAATTGTAGATCTTGAGATATGGCTCTTCAAAGTTGACACTAGTGACATAAGGCTCTTGAAATTCCTTCAAACTTACTTTGTTGATAGGATTTGGCTTGCATTTGCTCCTTTTTGGGTAATGACCTATAAAACTACACCACAACCCAAAGTAACAAATAGAGGAATAATAATAGCTAAAAGCTACGTAATAAGCATATAAATGCGTGTCAAATAAGAGAATAAACGCATATGAAAGACACGCATCATATACGAATAGAGATGATGTTGCGAGAAATAAAGAGAAAATAAAGAACTTAATTAAAGTGTAAAAGAATGGAAGATTTAGAGTAAGAGAATGAACCTACATTCTGAACTGAGAGAGAAGAGTCGTCTCCAATTATTAAATATTCAACACCATCGTACTTATTATGTAAAGCAAGAGTATTGAAATCACTTGTTATGTGGTGTGTCGCACCACTGTCTAAGAGGTATGTATTAGAGTCCGCAGTGGTGTTGCAAGTGGCCGGCTTGTGGCTGATAGGTAGTGCGATGGTTAGGAAATTAAGCATTTGGGAAAAGGCGTTTAAAGTCCTTGCATATTTCGGCATAATGACTAGTGGTTTTACACCACTGTCATTAAATTTACCCTTGAAGGGTGCGGGTGTATAACCAGTTGAGGACGCGTTGGGATGGGTATACGCAGTCGGGGAAGTAGCGGGTCCAGGGCGAAGGCCATGAGCATTGTTGGGTTGGGCCATTTCTAGCTTAGTACACTACAAGAATCATGTCTGATACCGACCGTTAAAAATGGTCGTTAAATGTAAATATCGGTCGGTAACACAGCTTATCGACCGTTTTTTTCTCCTTAGCGTCCGATTAAGATTGGTCGGTAAAAAATCAATTAACGACCGACAGAACTTCGGTCGGTAACTTACCGACCGACTATGTAGTCGGTAAATAACATTTTGGTCGTTGCCAAAGCTGAGTTGACTTGGTCAATATAACCAAGTAATCGGTCGGTATGTAATTACCAAATCGGTCGGTAACAATCGGTCGGTAAGAGTGACAATTCGGTCGGTACCGTTATGGACCATTTAATTTACAGGAGCTTTTTGGTCGGCAATTGGTCGGTAACGAATATACCATCGGTCGGTAAATTCCAAAATCGGTCGGTAACGTATATATATTATTTGGTGAGTTTTTGCTTCTAATGCTCCCCCATTTGCAATATTTCCTGCATAAATTCTAAAATATATACAAAAGCATTCGGACACAATTTTTTGTAACCAGAAACCGTTTTTCAAATTAGAAAAATGTCAACGAAATTTTACAACCATATCTTAGACAACCAACTACCAAAGTAACCATGTCTTATACAACCATATTTCACACATAAGTTTACACAACAACTAAATACGTGATAAGTTTATTACACTTGAAAACCATTTCCGCCTCCACCGGAGTTATCGTTATTCGGGTTATAAGGTAATTCCCATGGGTTATTGTTGCATCGAGATTGGGTTTGGGATTCAAATAATTTGGTTAAGGCCTCAATTTGGCGCCTTGTTTCTTCTTGTTCACGCGTACTAGCGGCTTGACTTGCCGTGATTTGTTGCCTTACATCTTCTTGATTTTTCATGTAAAGTTCTTCCCTCATGCGAGCTTCTTTTTCCCTTTGTTGCACCTTCTCCCTATACTTCCTAAACTCGTCGGCTTCCCTCTCACGTGCTTCCATTGCTTGACTTATAGAACACCGGGGATATATGGTTGGGAGGCGGAAGAACTACCTCTCGACGATGATGAGGCCGGGGGAGTGTAATATAGTGAGGCGGCGGTTCCTAACCCAAAGACTTGGCCCTTCTTGTATCCATCCACCGAAACGAACCAAACCTTGTTAGCGTCTACCGGAAGTCCTTGGTCTTTAAGCTCATTTGTCATCCTCACATAATTATCCTACATTGTCAAAAACGAAAGTTATAAATAATAACATAAGTATTTTGAATACACTTGAAATTTCGAATGTAGTAATACTTACATATCTCGCTCGGGCAGTTGGATGACTCCATTGCTCCTCACCATTAACCACTTTCCTATGTCTATCAAGATAGAGCTCCACTGCATTAGGGGCTATACCCCCCTTCTCTTTCGCCTTTTATAAAAACAAAGCAAACATTAACTTCAAATTGTAAATACTAACATTATAGTAGTTAATATGTCAAAACTAACAAAGTAATTATCAAATTGAAATACTTAAAAGTTTAACTTATTTACCATCTTAGCCGCATGTTTTACAGCTTTGATTGACCCGTAGTGATGTGTAGTAGGGCCATCTTCGCCGCCTTTCTTGTTGATGGGAGCTTTTTTCGATCTCTTGATAAACGACTTATTCTTCCGCTTCTCAATTATTACTTTGAAAACATTAGGAAGCATCCAACCCGGGCCACTTGAGACTTACCTTTTATCAGCTGCCCGACATCAAACACGGCGTCTTTTAAACGCTTTCTACACGTCTCGTTGTATTGCTTCCTACACCCATCCTCATACTTCGGATCCCAATTGCACAATGTCTACACATAAAAACAACAACACTTATAAACTAATCTTATCACATATATATATATATATATATATATATATATATATATATATATATATATATATATATATATAGGGGCGGGTTCCTGTGCGAACTAGAGTTCAGTGCGAACTGTACG
Source organism: Heliosperma pusillum (assembly GCA_022085475.1). Lineage (NCBI taxonomy): Eukaryota > Viridiplantae > Streptophyta > Magnoliopsida > Caryophyllales > Caryophyllaceae > Heliosperma > Heliosperma pusillum. The sequence continues at coordinate 67,510 of JAIUZE010047782.1, read as the reverse complement.
AACTGAGGCTCATATACACTGTAGCTATATCTCACGCAAAATTAACAGACACAATTACACAAACTTAACACCTTCTTTCTTATTATTCTCTACCCCCACACCCTACCTCCCTCCACTCTCGTCTCTCATCACCCACCCTCACCTGCCGCCGTCGCCGCCGGCGTTAGGCTAGCGACTCCGTCATACTATCGTTGACTAGCGTCAACGCATCTCCTTCCTTTGGTCACCACGACCTCCATTTTCCCCTGCCTTTCCACCACCAACGCTTATCGGACCACCAAAGAAAAACACAAGCAAATGATTTTGTTCAGAGAAAAACACCAGAGCAACCAAGATTTTTTTTAATTGTTCAGATCTACTCATTTCTGCCGGTGATGAAAATAGTGGTATGTTGTCCACCGCCGTCGACTGAGATGCTGGAGGTTGCGATGATTGGAGAATAGCGACGGTGATGCGTGGTAGTGGTGTCGTCGTTGTCGGTATGGTGTCGTGGTAGTGGTCTGATGGTGTGAGGTGCACCGGAGAGTAGTCTTATGGTCACACTCGGTGTTTCTCGGAGTTGGTGGGTTTGAATCTGGTTTATGCGAGTTGAATAAGATGTGAAGGCGGGACTGAATTGGTTAATGGGGGTTCGATACCGCGTCGGGTTAATTGTACTGATTGTGCAGGGGTAGCTCGGGGTAGACTCGGCTGGTGGTGTTGATGCGAGTGGAAAAGCAGGCGTGGAGGGATTATTAGGCTCGATGGCGGTTTCTGTTCAGTCGAGGTGGAGCATGGTGGACCATCAAAGAGAAATGGCATAACGTCTGCTACTCTAGTGGTTTGTCTTTGGGGTATAAGGACGGAAAATTATAGGGGTTAAAATCAGAGGCATGAGAAGAAATGAGCTAGTTGCTGGGATTCTAAAGAATTCATTGCTTGTAATGAAAGCAGCGGGAATCAGGAAACTAACATGGTCTCGAATCTCGAGTCAATTTGTGCCTTCAATACAATCAGGAAACTTAGACGTATGTATCTAGCTAGGTAGACGTATGTATCTAACAACTTAAAAGAGTGTATCTAGCTAGCTAATTAAATGTACGTATCAAGAAACTTAGAGGAACGTATCTACCTAGGTAGACATAAGTATGTAGCTAGTTACGTATATATCTAGCAACTTAAAATAGTGTATCTAGCTTGGTAAATGTATGTATCTAGCAACTTAAAAGAGTTTATCTAGCTAGCTAAATGTATGTATCTAGCAACTTAAAATAGTGTATCTAGTTAGGTAAATGTATGTATCTAGCAACTTAAAAGAGTTTAGCTAGCTAAATGTATATCTATCAACTTAAAAAGGTGTATCTAGTAAGTTAAATAAGTGTATCTAGCTTGCCAGATATGTCTATCTAGCAACTTAAAAAAATGTATCTAGCAAGAAGTGTATCTAGCTTGCCAGATATATGTATCTAACAACTTAAAGAAATGTATCTAGCAAGTTAAGGAAATGTATCTAGTAACTTAAAGAAGTGTATCTAACTTGACAGAGATGTGTACCTAGCAAGTTAAAGAAGTGTATCTAGCTTACTAGATATATGTATCTAACAATTTAAAGAAATGTATCTAACAAGTTACAGAAATGTATCTAGCAACTTAAAGAAATGTATCTAACTTGCCATAGACGTGTACCTAGCAAGTTAAAGAAGTGTATCTAGCTTGCCGGAGATGTGTACCTATCAACTTAATGAAGTGTATCTATCTTAACAGAGATGCGTATCTAGAAAGTTAAAGAAATGTATTTAGCAAGTTAAAGAAGTATATCTAGCTTGCTAGATACGTGTATCTAGCAAGCTAGAAAGGTGTATCTAGCTTGATACGGATACGTATCTACCAAACAAAATAAGTGTCTCTAATTTGCTAGAGATGAATATCTAGCAAGCACCAAGCTAAAGGTTCATCTCTAGCAAAATTAAACAAGTGCATCTAACATGTCAGAGATGTTTATCTATCAAATCTAACTCACGCAAAAACGAGATTTCCACATCCATTTTACTAGACCAAGTTGCAAATCTAACTCACGCGAAGACGAGATTGGTTCCATGTTTCATATCCGTCGTATTAACTATAAATAAAAATGACAGAAATGTGGTCATAACCAAGAAATCCTCTCACAATCCCACCATTGTGGTCTTGTGGATGTCCTTGGAAGCTAAGGGTACCAAGTCTACCGAATTCGAAACCAAAGGATGCTGAACAAGTTGCTATCAAAATCGGAATATTAAGTAGAAATTATGTACTTTGGAAATACAAATGTGCAACCAAAAAGTGTACGCATTAGCCAAAATATCCAAATCAAAGTCACAACGCTAATACACTATACTGCTAATTTGAATTATACTCTTTTGAGAACAAAAACACTTGGTTTTTGACTCACGGTGCAATTGGGTTGCATAATTACTCACACGAACAACAAATGGACATAAAATTCACACAAACTTCACTCCATTAAACTATTATAACATGTAAAAGTTATGTAAGTTTATTAAAAGTTGATGATAACAAATAATGAATGATAATTCCTTTGTACAAAAAATAATTACAACAATGGCAGCAGATATTTAACAATTCTCGAAAAAGCAGTATACGAAGCCTTGACTTTTATCAACAATGGCACTAGAAAAACAAAAGAATTACAACAATGACAAATACACTTATCAATACTACCGGATACACAAATTGTACACGTATCTAGCAATTTTTGAACATGTATCTCGTAAGAATACTTCATGTATCCATCCCAAACTATGAACTACTATCATCACCAGCACTGCAACTCTGAACAAACACCACACGTCCACATCCAAGCCCAATCGCCGCCGCCATCGTCACATTCATAACCTTTCTCGACGTCCCTAAATTGTCACACCACTAAGCCACCACTACTCACACTGCACTTCCACCTGCAAACACCACACACACCCTGACCTGCACTCACCATCACTCCACTCCACCCCTTTTTGCACCATTCGCCCACCATAACACCACCGTCGAAAATCAATTTCTAAAATACAGATCTAAAAAATCGAACTAAAACAACCACCACGATACCTGAAGCATGACGGCCTGAAAGACGAACATAATTGAGAAAACATTGTGTCCACGTCGTCAGTTCTGGTTGATCGACGGCGTTAATGAGTGAGGTGAGAAGATAAGACAAACAGATGGGAGCTTTTCGCCGCTGACGGAGAGAAATAGGGAAGATAAAATTAAGAAGAGTGAGAAACTAAGACGTCGAGTTGGCGGAGTTTTCGGGATCAGACTGACAGGTCGACGTCGGCACTGGCGGTGGGCACCGGGGTAGGGATGAGAGAGGAAAAAGTATGTGGATGTATTTGAGTGCCAGAGAATAGATGGAAAGGCTCATGAATGGTTGCATCTGATACATGTAGCGCGTGAATGTTACATTTAAGCTATTTTAAGTCAGTTCGTAAGTTCGCACCGAACTATAAGTTTGCACAGGATCCCGATTCTATATATATATATATAGAAAGGATCAAGTGAGTCCACCCCAAAACTTTGAGTCCATGAGTCCTCTTAGTAGCCTTTGGATCTTGGTGATGGATGGTTGAGATTAAAACACAAAAAATGTCATTAGGAAGGTGTTTAACCTACTCTCTCACTACAACACTAATTAAACCACTATTAACTCACCCTCTCCCACCCAATTCTCACACAATTTATTCATTCAAAACTCTCTCCTCCTTCTCTCTAAAACTCCCTCATTCTCTCTAAAACTCTTTCTTTCACTTTCTCCCTTTCTCTCTTTCTCTTCTCCGCCGGCAACCCCACCGCCGGCCACGCCCACCGCCGGCCACCCGAAAAACAACAAAAAATTTTTGAAAAAGAAAAAAAAACTAGATCTACCACTAAAAATACTAGATCTACAAATAAAACCCCTCTCCACCTTCTCAGTTCGTCTCCTACCACCACCCACCAGCCCCACCGACGACACCACGACCCACTACCCCTTACCACCACGACCCACTACCCCCACCACCACACCGCCAGACCACCGACTTTACACCGCCACACCACAGCCAGCACACCGCCACTCCGATCCACCACAGCCACCACGGCCTTCTTCTCCTCTTGCCGCCTCCTATTCCTCGCACCACACCGCCTCCTCACCGCCTCCTATCCACCAAGCTCCTCACCGCCTCCTTCCTCTTCATTTTGTTTAGATCTGAAAAACATGGTGTTGTTGTTAACGATGGTGGTGAGGGCAACGGTGTCGGTGGTTGTGGAGGGAGTCAGAGGAGGGTCGTGGGGTGGTGAAGAGGAGGAGGGGAGGAGGTCTCCGGCGACGTCATGTGTAATGACGGTGAAGGTGGTGGTGTTAGCATTCCTCTCATTCCTCTTTTTTTGAGATCTATGGTTATTCATATTTAGTATGAGTTTTAATTTATTTATTTCTTAGACCTGTTTTTATTTTATTTAGTTAATTTTAAACTTAGATCTATTAAATAAAAGTAGATTTTTGAAAAGATAATGGTATTATCATATTTTCATATTTCGTCGTGTGTTTCACTGAAGTTTCACATAGACTGAAGTTACATTGAAGTTACACATTTTTTGACTGAAGTTACACTTTTTTTTTTTTCAAATTTGTTATGTTTTTATTTATTCGTTTTAGATCTCGTTTTTTTTTATGGTAATTTTATTTCCAGATCTAAAGTTACACTATTTTACACTAAAGTTACACAATTATGAGTTATATAACTGAAGTTACATGGTTAAAGACTAAAGTTACATAGGTTTGGACTGAAGTTACATAATTTTGGACTGAAGTTACATAGGTTTGGACTGAAGTTACACTAGGAAAGATTAAAGCATAAAGTTACACAAATAAGGGTTGGAGTTACACGCGTGATGTTTGAAGTTACACTTATAAAAAGGGTAAAATCAAATAAATTGGTCTTAAAGTTACATAAATTCAAATTTATACATAAAGAATCACATTTTGGTAGAAAGTGACAAAAATAATGGTTCAAGTTACACTCGTAATGACTGAAGTTACACTCATAAAAAGGATAAAATCACATAAACTTGTCTTGAAGTTTCATAAATTCAAATTTATGAAGTCGAAATCAAATTTTAGTTTGAAGTTACATAAATAATGGTTGAAGTGACACTCGTAATGACTGAAGTTACACTCATAAAAAGGCTAAAATCACATAAACTTGTCTTGAAGTTTCATAAATTCAAATTTATGTAGTCGAAATCACATTTTAGTTTGAAGTTACAAAATAATGGTTGAAGTGACACTCGTAATGACTGAAGTTACACTCATAAAAAGGCTAAAATCACATAAACTTGTCTTGAAGTTTCATAAATTCAAATTTATGTAATCGAAATCACATTTTAGTTTGAAGTTACATAAATAATGGTTGAAGTGACACTCGTAATGACTGAAGTTACACTCATAAAAAGGCTAAAATCACATAAACTTGTCTTGAAATTTCATAAATTCAAATTTTTGTAGTCGAAATCAAATTTTAGTTTGAAGTTATATAAATAATGGTTGAAGTGACACTCGTAATGACTGAAGTTACACTCATAAAAGTCTAAAATCACATAAACTTGTCTTGAAGTTTCATAAATTCAAATTTATATAGTCGAAATCACATTTTAGTTTGAAGTTACACAAATATGGGCTGAAGTTACACTCACAAATCTCAGAAATTTAAAAGTGCTGAAAAGTGATTAACTAAAGGCTAGAGAGAGAAAGTTGATTAATTAGTGCGTAGGTAATTGATTAGTGTTAAGTATGCTTTTGTCTCTAGAATCTCATCCATCCATCTCCCTCATCCAATGGCTAGGATGAGGACTCATGGACTCAAAAAAAAGGGTGGACTCACAAGAACCTATCTAATATATAGAAAGGATCATGTAAGTCCTCTTAGAAAGGTTGAGTCCATAAGTCCTCTTATATGCCCTTGGATCTTGGAGATGGATGACTGAGATTAAAGTTCTCAAAAAAGGATTAATGGCTAATTTTTCACTCTCTCTCATCTTTACTAATTAACCACTAATCCCCATCTTAATTCAATATATAAGACTTTCCATTCAACCACTTCTCTCTCATCCCACATAATTTCATTCCTCCATCTCTCTCTAAAACCCAAAAAAATCAAAACCCCAAAAAATTCAATACCCAAAAAATTCATAAACCTCCAGCACTTTCTTTCATCTCCCACCTCCGGCGACCATTGCCGGCCACCACCGACCGCCGGCCTCCGGCACCGGCCAAATTAAAAAAAAAAACTTTTTTTTTTTTTTTCAGATCTACTTCCTTCCGCCTCGCCTACACCGTATTTGCTCCTCGCCGTGCCTCCTTCTCGCCGCCCTCTCCTGCCGCCTCCTCTCTTCTTCTTATTTTCTCTTTTCTTTTTTTCTTTTTTCATATTTGCACCATTCTTTTTAGATCTCGTTTTTTTCTTTTTTTTCTTCTCTCTTCTCTCCTGCCGTCCACCACCCTTCTTTTTTTTTTTTTTTGAATCTATGTTTTTATTTTTTAGATCTCGTTTTTATATTTCAATTTTTTTTATGTTTGTTACTTTTTCAAATTTCAAAACCACCATTTTTTTTTTGTGGTTAGTAGTGTTGTTTCACTGGAGTTTCACATAAAATGACTGAAGTTACACTTTTAGTAACTGAAGTTACACATATAATGACTGAAGTTACACATTTTTTTTACTGAAGTTACACACATTTTTTTCACTGAAGTTACACATTTTTTTCATTGAAGTTTTTTTTTTCTGAATATATGTTTTTATTTTTTAGATCTCGTTTTTATTTTTATGTTTGTTGCTTTTTTTTTTCAGATCTCAAAAACCACCATATTTTTTTTTGTGGTTAGTGGGTTGGTTCACTGAAGTTACACATATAATGCCTGAAGTTACGAATATAATGACTAAAGTTACACTTTTAATAACTGAAGTTACACATATAATATGACTGAAGTTACACATTTTTTCTTCTTCAAATTTCTTATGTTTTTATTTATTTATTTTAGATCTCGTTTTTTTTAATAACACCCATTTCTAGATCTACTTTTTATTTTTTTAGATTTACTTTTAATTTTTAATTTTCTTTAGTTGTTGATATTTGTCCTATTTTCATTTGTCATCTTTTTTGTTTTGTTTTAGTTGATTGATGTTGTTTAATGACTGAAGTTACACCATTTTGGACTGAAGTTACACCATTTTGGACTGAAGTTACACCATTTTGGACTGAAGTTACACCATTTTGGACTGAAGTTACACTAGGAATTACATACTATACATAGTAGTAAGGACTAAAGTTACCTAAACATGTCTTAAAGTTACATGAATTCAAATTAAAATACTCAATCACATTTAGTATAAATGACGGAAGTTACCTAAAAAATGACAAATGTTACCTAAACATGTCTTAAAGTTACACATATATGTCTTAAAATTAAAGTTACACAAATAAGGTTTGAAGTTACACTCGTAAATACTAAAGTTACATTCATAAAAATGTTAAAATCAGATACATTGTCAAAGTTACAAAAATTGAAATTTATATAGTCGAAATCACATTTTGGGTTAAAGTTACAGAAATAAGGGTTGAAGTTATACTCGTTATGACTGAAGTTACACTCATAAAAAGGTTAAAATCATATAAATTTGTCTTAAAGTTACATAAATTCAAATTTATATAGTCGAAATCACATTTTAGTTTGAAATTACGCAAAAAAGGGCTGAAGTTACACTCGTAATGACTGAAGTTACACTCATGAAAAGACTAAAATCACATAAACTTGTCTTGAAGTTTCATAAATTCAAATTTATGTAGTCGAAATCACATTTTAGTTTGAAGTTACATAAATATAGGTTGAAGTTACACCCATAATTACTAAAATTACACTCATAAAAAGGCAAAAATCACATAAACTTGTATTGAAGTTTCATAAATTCAAATTTATATAGTCGAAATCACATTTTAGTTTGAAATTACATAAATAGGGGATGAAGTTACACTCATAAATCTCAGATACTTAAAAGTGCTCAAAAGTGATTAACTAAAGGCTAGAGAGAGAAAGTTAATTAATTAGTGCATAGGTAATTGATTAGTGTTAAGTGTGCTTTTGTCTCTACAATCTCATCCATCCATCTCCCTCATCCAATGGGTAAGATGAGGACTCATGGACTCAAAAAAAAGGGTGGACTCACAAGAACCTATATATATATAGAGGTAGGATCCGGTGAGTCCACCTAAATATTTGAGTCTGTGAGTCCAGCTAAACAATATCACTGGTTATACTAAACAATATCACGAAAAAAAATAGCACAAAAGGGTTAAAAATATTTTATGTCATACTATTTGCCGTTGACGACGACCACCCACCCACCCACCAATACACCTAGATGACACAAGCAAACAATTATACGGCATCGTCGTCACTCATTCTTTATCCCATGTTTTCTTTTCAATCTCCATATTCCTCCGCCCATACACATTACTCCTACTCGAAGCTCACACCACCTCACAACAAAATTTGTCACTGTCATCGTTAATTAGGAGTCTCGTCGTCGGTTATGAAAAAAAATGCCCGAGGCAAAGATGCTTAGTAGAGAGGAAATATGATAAAAGAAGTTATATACAATAAACTTCGGTGAAACACCCATTATAGTGATTTTCCGGCATGAAAGGGCGAGAAAATTATGGTGTTTGTCGGAGCTTCGGTATTAGCATCAATTGGTGTGAAAAAAAGTATGAGAAAAAAAGTTAGTAATAGTGCGCGACAAAGTAGTTCAGTGGTGTGATATTGTTTAGTATATCCCGTGATATTGCTTAGTATAACTTGTGATATTATATCATGGACTCACAGACTCAAAAAGATAGGGTGAACTCACATGTATATATATATATATATATATATATATATATATAGAAGTGGGTTCAAATGAGTCATCCCCTTCCCTTTGAGTCCTTGAGTCCTCATCCCAACCCTTGGATTAAGAGGATCAATGGGTAGGATTAAAACAAAATAAAGGGCTAGGATTACACAATCCATCTCCTTCAAACCCTAGTATTTATACCCTTTCCTCACCCATTTCTCTCATTTTCAAATTTCTCATTATCTCTCTACCTCCTTTATCTCTCTTCATTCTCTCATTCTAAAAAATTAAAACCCAAAAAATTAATCCCTCATCTCCCTCACTCACCAATCCCGACCACCACCACCCCGGCCCACCCCCACTCATCCACCGCTAAGCCGCCGCCAACCCCCCCTTCGCCGCCTCATCTCCGTCAGCCTCCCCTTTCTCCGTCTTCTTTCCGCCTCCTCTCCGCCTTCTACCTGCCCATGCCGTCGCCTACTACCTCCCCTGCCGCCACCTACTTCTGTCCATGCCGCCTCCTTTCATCTCCTTTTTTCGTTTTTGATGGTGTTGGTCAACCACCTCTATTTCCCCACCACCAACAACAAAAAAACTACCACCCACCAAACCCTTAAAAAAACTAGATCTGAAAAAATAAAAAATTACCAACCACAAAAACAACCCATGCCGCCGCCTCCTTCCGCCTCTTGCCGCCTCCTCTCTTCTTCTCTTTTTTTTTTTCTTTTCAGATTTGCACTTCCTCTTTAGTTTTCGTTTTTATTTTTTAAAATTTTTCTTCATACTGCATGTTTTTTTATTGTTATAAGATCTTATTAAAAAAAATTACAACCATTTTAGATCTGAAAAAAAAATGGGTAAAAAAAACTATCGACCACCATTTCATATTTTTATTTTTTAGATTTTTTATGTTTTTTTATTTTTATTTTAGATCTCGTTTTTATATTTTATATTTTGTTTTTTAGATATTCTTTGTTTTTTTTTTCGAGATTCACTAGTTTTTTTAGATCTTATTTTTTATTTTTAAAATTTCTTATGTTTTTCTATGTTTTATTAAGATTGGTTTTTTATTTTTACCTTTTTTCGTGTAACATTATTTTTATATCTCATTTATTTTTATTCTATATCTAAAGTTACACCCTTATGTACTAAAGTTATACAAATATGGACTAAAGTTACACCATTTAAGAGTTCTCTAATAAAAGTTACATAGATAAATATTGAAGTTACATTAGTAAGGACTGAAATTACACAAACTAAAGTTATACTAGAAAAGACTAAAGTCATCTAAACAAATATGGACTAAAGTTACACCCTTAGGGACTAAAGTTATACAAATATGGACTAAAGTTACGCCATTGAAGAGTTCTCTAATAAAAGTTACATACATAAAGACTGAAGTTACACTAGTATGGACTAAAGTTACGTCATTAAGAGTTTTCTAGTAAAAGTTACATAGATAAAGACTGAAATTACACAGACTAAATTTATACCAGAAAAGACTAAAGTCATCTAAATATGTCATAAAAAATTCAAATTAATATATTAAATCACATTTTAATATAAAGTTACACTATAAATAACTAAAGTTACACAAATAATAATTGAATTTTCACTAATAAAGGTTAAAGTTATACTCATAAAAATGCTAAAATTGCATAAACTTGTCTTAAAATTACATAAAATCAAATTTTATAGTCGAAATCATATTTTAGTTTGAAGTTACACAAATAATAGTTGAAGTTTTACTCTTAATGACTAAAGTTAGCCTCATAATAAAGCAAAAATCACATAAATTTGTTTTAAAGTTACATAAATTCAAATTTATATAGTCGAAATCACATTTTGATTTAAAGTTACACAAAAAAAGGTTGAAGTTATACTCGTAATGACCAAATTTATACTCATAAAAGCCTAAAATCACATAAACTTGCCTAAAATATAAATTTATATAGTCAAAATTGCATTTTAGCTAGATGGTACAAAAATAATGGTTAAAGTTACACTCGTAATGTAGATGAAAGTCATTAAAACCCACTCATTTTGTTCTAATCTTACCCTTCATTTTATTCTAATCTTGTCCATCCATTTTTCTTTTAATCTTGCCCCTCCATCTTGTTCTAATCTTGTTCCTCCATCCTCTTCATCCAATGGCCAAGATGAGGACTCATGGACTCAATTTTGAAGGTGGACTCATTAGAACTTGCCTATATATATATATATATATATAAAATTAATAAAGTAAAAGTAAATATAAATACCGGAAAATTATCAAACCACGCATCCTTTTTACTTTGTGGAGTCTATTTCCAGTTCAAGTAAGGGACATCGTAGTTGTTTTTGAAAGAGCGACTAACTCTTCGGACCACTTGGCTATCGTCAAACCTAAATCAATCTTCATATTAAAAAATGATATGCAACATGTTTTAAGTTAAATTTATTAGAATAGAGATTATAAATAAGAAATTGTACCATAATATTCCCATCTCTAAATCAATTGGTTTTTCTTTTGTTGCCATAGGGGTTGTAGTTTCGCTTGTCATCTCCATGTCATTGTTGTTCTCTTCGTCGCTCATCTCCCCCTCTACTATCACCGAGTCCCTAAATACTATTCCTTGCTCTCATCCTCGTTCTCGTCCTCGTCCCCGTCCACATTCTCCTGACATCTTAAACAAATCTAAATATATACAAGTTAATGTTAGTAATAAACTTTCTAAAAGATTTAGTGAAATAAACTAACACTTTGATAATTGATGTAGCAATAGAAGATTTAGTGAAATAAACTAACACTTATAATTGATGATACTTAATACATAACTAATTAAATTGAACTTATTACATAACACTTATAATAGAAGATCCGGTGGAAACGACCACTTGGTGCAAAAAGTGGAAACGAACTATAAAAGGCTCAAATCACATAGCAACTCACCCACTCTTTCATTTTCACTCATTGAACCCTTTCGTATATCACCACCCAACACCCATAAGCACTACTACCTGTCGCCGGCAGCCGCCACGACCTAGGATGGCGACGTCACCAACCATTCCACCAGCCACCTTGTACAACGCCGACGACCACGAACCACCCTAAACAACCCAAATACGCATCCAAATAAACTTCTTTCCCCAACCACCATCACAACCACCTTCCCGTCGCCATTAGTCGTACATAAATAATACATCCATCTTCCCGTCGCCATTAATCGTATATCAGGTTCTCAATAGCAACGACATTAATCCAATTTAATTAATCAGACGGCGACGGCGAGGGACGGTGAAAATTAGACGACGGCAAGGAGCTGAGCTGTGATGGTCGTTGCTAGTACTTGGGGACGGCGGTAGAAGAAGTAGAAACCAGGGCGAGGCGGCTGGTGTGGGTAAGCAAAATGAGTGAATATTTGTGTATCTCAAACGAATTTTAATGTACCTATCAACTAATTTTGTGTATATATGTGAAGGTACATTAAAATAGTGGCTAGATACATGGAAAAGTAGAGTAGGTACATTGAAGTGGTGGTTCTTTTTTCTACTCGTTTTTCCGCCATTGTTAGTGACCTCCAAGCTTCCCCTAGATACTCAAAATAGCAAATGAGTAAGTTGATGACGAATTTACTAGTAGATCTGAGTCGATAGGTAGCACCAAAATTTCGCCGGTTGTAATCGTCCGAGTGGTTATGTGTGTGGTGTTGGTAACCGTGGAAGTGGTTTTATGTGGTGGTCGTGGAAGTGGTTTTATGTGGTGGTCGTGGAAGTGGTTTTATGTGGTGGTTGTGTGTCCGAAGTTGTTGATGGCGGTGGTGGCTGGTGTATAAGAAATGCTGATGTAAGAAGGGAGTTGAGAGGAAGTTGTGTGTCCGAAGTTTTAGTTTGGTTTGTGTGAGCCGTGGATTTTTATTAGCATGTTTCCACTTTTTGCACCGAGTGACCGTTTCCACCGGATCCTAAATCTATATATATATATATATATATAGAATAGGGATCAAATGAGTCCACCCCAAAACCTTGAGTCCATGAGTCCTCTTAGAGACCATTGGATCTTGGAAATGGGTGGTTGAGATGAATAGTCATTAATAATGTGTTTAACCCCACTCTCTCACTAAAACACTAATTAAACCACTAATACATTAATCCTTCTAACTCACTTCCCTCACAATTCAATCATTCAAAAAACACTCCCTCCTTCTCTCTAAAAAACACTCAACCTTCTCTCTAAAAAAAACACTCCCCATCTATTCTTCTCTCAACTCAAATCAACAACCAAAGCCAAAAAAATAAACTAGATCCATAACACCCTCATCCATACTCCGCCTCCACCAGCCACCATGCCGCCACTACACGGCGCCGCCGCCACTGCACGCCGCCACCACCACCTTGGCAGCCGTCACCACGACGCCATCACGACGCCACCAGCCGTTTCCTCTATCCTCTCAAATCTGAAAAGAAAACAACCCTAACTTTATCTCCTCTTCTTCCTGACCGGCCACCTCCGGCCACCATTCACAACCACATATTCTTCTCCTTTTTTACCCTCCTTTCTTAAACCTACCACTACTAACACCACTTGCTACAACCGCCGTCGACCCAGATCTACCACTACTACCCTCCTCTCCACCGTGGCTCCTCCTCCTCATCTCCACCGTGGCCACCTCCTTTTCCTATCTTTCTTCTCCTCTTGATTTTTTTTCAGATTTAGCTTAGAGGGTAGTGAGGTTGTTGGGTGTCGGGGTGGGGTGGGTGTGTCAGTGTGGGTGTTTGGGTCAGAGGAGGTCGGTATGGTGGGAGTGTTGGAGTTAGAGGAGGGTGACGGTGGTGAGGTGTTGGGGTCGGGGAGGGTGTTGGGGTGTCGTGGAGGATGGCTGGTCTGGTGTTGCGCCGACGTGGTGGTGGATGTCAGAGGTGGTGGCTTCGGGGTGCGTGTTGTGTTGGGTGGTGGTGGAGGTTGATATGGTGGTGGGAGTTGGTCTCAGATCTGATGGGTGGTGAAGGGTGCTGAAAGTTACATTCTTATAAAACAAAAGTTACACTATAATAAAATTAAAGTTACACTATAGTGTTATTAATTTTTTTTCAAATTTAGTGTTACTTATTTTTTTTCCTCCACTTTTTTATCTAATAAATATAGCTATTAATTTCAAAAATCTATATACAATTTTTCTAGATCTACTTTTTTTTAATAAGAATAGATTTTTTTTAAATAGATTTTTGAAAAAAAAATCATATTATCTAATTTTTTAATGTCAAAAATAGTTGTAATTGTTATTATTGTTGTTTACTTAGTGTTATTGTTGGCAGTGATTGAAGTTACAACCTTAAGGGACAAAGGTTACACTTTCAATGAACTAAAGTTACACACTCAATGGCTAAAGTTACATTATTAATGATTAAAGTTACAATCTTAAAAAGATTAAAATGTCATAAACTTATCTGAGAATTACAAAAAATCAAAAAATAATAAAGTTACACTATATTTGGATTAAAGTTATGTTTGTGAAAGGTTAAAGTTACATACTAAAGATACGTAAAATGTTAAAAACTTGTCCTAAAATCAATTTTTAGTATAAAGTTACAGTATTTTGGATTAAAGTAACACTTGTAAAAGGCTACAGTTACACTCTAAAAATGCGTAAAATGTCAAAGACTTGTCTTAGAATCACTTTTTAGTATAAAGTTAGACTACTTTGAATTAAAGTTACACTTGTAAAGGGCTAAAGTTACACTATAAAAATACGTAAAATGTCAAAAACTTGTCTTAAAATCACTTTTTAGTATAAAGTTAGACTACTTTGAATTAAAGTTACACTTGTAAAGGGTTAAAGTTACACTATAAAAATACGTAAAATGTCAAAAACTTGTCTTAAAATCACTTTTTAGTATAAAGTTAGACTACTTTGAATTAAAGTTACACTTGTAAAGGGCTAAAGTTACACTCTAAAAATACGTAAAATGTCAAAAACTTGTCTTAAAATCACTTTTTAGTATAAAGTTAGAATACTTTGGATTAAAGTTACACTTGTAAAAGGCTAAAGTTACACTCTAAAAGGCTAAAGTTACACTCTAAAAATACGTAAAATGTCAAAAACTTGTCTTAAAATCACTTTTTAGTATAAAGTTAGATTATTTTGGATTAAAGTTACACTTCTATAAGGCTAAAGTTACACTCTAAAAACACGTAAAAATGTAAAAAAACATGTCTTAAAATCACTTTTTAGTATAAAATTACATTATTTTTTATTAAAGTTACACTCGTAAAAGGCTAAAGTTACACTCTAAAAAGACGTAAAATGTCAAAAACGTGTCTTAAAATCAGTTTTTAGTATAAAGTTACACTTTTTTGAATTAAAATTACACTCGTAAAAGATGAAAGTTACAATGGTAAAACCGTATACTTGTAGAAAAACAAAATTTATACTTGAAGGCAAAAGTTACACCCTAAAATGCAAAAATGTCATCAACTTTAAGCTAGAGAGAGAGAGAAAATTAATTAGTGTATAAGTAATTGATTAGTGTAATGGTTATTTTTTGCTTTTAATCTCAACCACCCACATTGAAAGATCAAATGGCTCATAGGAGGACTTAGGGACTCAAAATATATGAGGGACTCATTTGAACCTTTCTCTCTCTCTCTCTCTATATATATATATATATATATATATATATATATATAGAGGCGGGATCTCGTGAGTTGGGTTCTTACGGTGAGTTGGTACTCACAAATCTCAGCCATTAAATAAGAAAAAATAGATGGCTGAGATTGGAAGAAAAACAACGTACAAAGCCCAACATTAGGACACAAGTTTGTCATCAATAAAACCCACACCATAAAAGACCTGACATCTCTTTTCTCTCTCTTCTGGGTTTGTTTTTCACCAAAAAAATTTCAATTAGATTTCATCAGTTCTTATTATTGCGGTGTCAAATTTAAAGCATATAAATTGTAAGCATTAAGTTCTTCTTATCTCCAGCTCTAATGTATGGATTAATGGCGTAACTAATTCATTATTTTTTTGGTGTATTGTAAAATTCAAACGATGGCGTAACATGTACTGTCGATTTAGACGACTTTGTACTCAGGGGGATAGTTGAGAGGGTGGTTAAGCTCAAAAAAATGGTGATTAAACTTTAGGGGAGTTGTTTATGGGACTTGTTGATGATTTTGGCGAATTGATCAAAAATAGGAATTTTTGATTGACGCATAGATTGATGAATTTGGGATATGGATCCACTATTTTGCGCTGCAGCGCTACTCGATATAGATAGACGACTATTTCTAGTGGCGGTTCTGGGCCGTCGGTGACGGTGGTGAAGTTAATCCGTAGCAAAAGGTGAGCAATTTTGGTGGAGATGCCGGGCTGCTTGCAGATGTTGGCCGAAGACAACGACGGTTACTAATATAAAAATGGTGCAATTTTGGTGGAGATGTGTTGCCAGCATCTTGCCTATCTTTCTCCCGGCTTATTTCATCATTTTGATTAGTTGGATGGATCAATTGGACTTATTTCATCTTCAATTAGTCGAGCCATTTTCTCTAAATTGCTAGCGTCTACATTGGTTCTGTGTTATTTCGTTGTTACTCTATTGTTACATTGTATTACTCCATTGTTACCTTAGACAGTTCACTATTATTACTCTCTTGTTGTTAATCGGTTTATGTTACTCTTGTATTATTCTTTTTTTTATTCTTGTGTTACTCTTGTATTAATCCTGTGTTATTCTTGTGTTACTCTTGTATTATACATGTGTTATTCTACCTGTGTTATTCTTATATTACTCTTGTTACTCGTGTGTTATTATTTTGTTAATATTGTGTTACTCTTGTGTTATTGTTGTGTTACTTCTATGTTACCCATGTGTTATTCTACATGTGTTATTCTCATGTTACTCTTGTTACCCGTGTGTTATTCCCGTGTTATTCTCATGTGTTTATCAACTGTTACTGTGGTGTTATTGTTCTGTTACTGTGGTGTTATTGTATTGTTAATATACGGTTATTCTTGAGTAACTGTTATTGTGGTGTTATTGTGTTGTTACTGTGGTGTTATTGTGATGTTATTCTTGTGTTATTGTTTATTGTTCTGTTACTGTGGTGTTATTCTTGTGTTATTGTTTTGTTATTGTTACTATGGTGTTATTGTTCTGTTACTGTAGTGTTACTGTGGTGTTACTGTGGTGTTACTGTGGTGTTACTGTGGTGTTATTGTAGTGTTATTGTAGTGTTACTGTGGTGTTACTGTGGTGTTATTGTAGTGTTATTCTTGTGTTATTGTTTATTGTTTTGTTATTGTTACTGTGGTGTTATTGTATTGTTAATATACGGTTATTCTTGTGTTATTGTTTATTGTTTTGTTATGTTACTGTGGTGTTACTGTGGTGTTACTGTTGTGTTACTGTGGCGTTACTATCGTGTTATTGTGGTGTTATTGTTGGGTTATTGTCACTCTTGTGTTACTCTTTTATTATAATCACTCTTGTGTCATTCTTGTGTTACTCTTTTATTATTTTTACTCTTATGTCATTCATGTGTTATTTTTATGTTATTACGGTGTTACTTTTGTGACCTTATTTCAAGGCGCTAAAGTAAACTCTTTATTCTTGTGACCTTATTTCACCTTACTTCAAGACAAATGACAAGTTAACCAACACAACAACTAGATATTAATGCCTATATTTTCTCGCCGACCAACATAGCGACTATATATTACAAAGTCAAGTTATTTAAAAGGTAAGTGAGGGGATTAGTGCCACTGATAAATAACCAATGGAAGTGTGCAATGCTGAAATCATCCAAAGAAAACAAAGTTAGTCCCTCATATAATCACTCTTAACATTTATTCAGTAATCTCATATTTCAGACCACTCACTAATTAAACTCAGCAAAAACAATATGATTACTATCACCATCATCCATCATCATCATCATCATCATCATCATCATCATAACTCATAAGTTCGTAACAACAATCCACTAAATCACATCTCATGCAACCTTATCGCCGGAAATAACTTATTTCCACCACCATATATTCAGCCCCTAACCTCACCGGAATAG
Organism: Heliosperma pusillum; assembly: GCA_022085475.1. Classification (NCBI taxonomy): domain Eukaryota; kingdom Viridiplantae; phylum Streptophyta; class Magnoliopsida; order Caryophyllales; family Caryophyllaceae; genus Heliosperma; species Heliosperma pusillum. Next base: position 49,558 of record JAIUZE010047782.1, on the reverse strand, counting down.
CCCTCGGCAGCTACATTTGTCCCTGTCAGACCGCTCAAGGACGGCTTTGTTATAAAACCGAAATTAAAATCACATAAATACTAAAGACAAAGCAAGTTTTCAAAAATATTTCCACAAAAGATCTACTCGAATGATTTTGATGAAGAAAACGTCATTTTCGGTCGAAATTACTCAACCATTGATGAAGGGAATGAAGATGGTTTGTCGACAGCGGTGAAGGAGACAAGAGCGAGTATAGGAACAAAACTGGAAACGAGCGAATTGATGTTGTCAGTGATGCTGGAGTATCACACCGGTGTGGTAGGTGTCGGAGCTCCGATGGTGATTACTAGGCTTGAGAAAAATCATGACGTTTGATTATTTATGGCGTTAGTTTTAATTTTTGGGATTTTTTCTTTTTTGTAAGTATAGTCAGAGAACTAGTATTTGGGCTTTGAGGAGATGGTAAAGTCAATTAATATCAGCCGCCCAACTCACCTCATTCAATGGTTGAGATTTGTGAGTACCAACTCACCATAAGACATTAAACTCACAAGAACCCAACACTATATATATATATATATATATATATATATATATATATATATATATATATATATATATATATGTATATATATATATAATGCAATAAACATGTCTTAACCCATCATAATAAAGTATACAAACCAACAATATACTTATTATTACAGTGACAAGCTAGCTTATGTATTTATTTTTTGGAGTCTCGGTTGATGAAATATCACTTGCGCTTAATTGAGGCTACATTGGATCTTGGCCCAAGCTTACAGCCAGCGAGAGTTCTAATATTACTCACTGAAGCTGGACTTATTTTAGTTGGTCTCTTTACTTGCTCTTGATTGTTACCGTTGGTATTGCAGTCATCTGAGAGACAGGGGAGCGCATTGAAAAAAGATTATGAGCTTCAAATTCTTTCAAGTATAGAACCAATCTGCCAGGAGCTGCAAATCACAGTCGGATTATTCGCAGCAACTTCAGACGTTCTGTTAGAACCATACTTGGTTGATGATGCCAAGTTTCATTGTCATTTAACAGTTTGCTTCTTAGTTATGATTTATAGCATTTAAAGCTCTCAATTATTTCTCAAGGATGGTGCAAGGATGATCAAAGATGAAGAAAGTCCTAGCCTAAGTCGAATGTTGTAAACGAAGTAGTGTAACATTCTTAGTTTGTCAAGTGACTGCAAAACCATGCAACAATGCACGTCATTGTGGCACTATGTTTCTGATACAACGAAAGGAGAAATTTTTGAATGGGTTTATTTGTCAAAATACTCAACTATCTCTTTCTAAATGATTTCTGATTTTCAAAGAAACAAATTACAAGTTTGAAAGAGAAAAGTTTGTTTAATTGAGAAGCTAAACCTACTTGGTTAATAACCAAGTTCACTTGGTTAATAACCAATGGTCATAAGTAATTTATAGTTCCCATAAATTATGGAAACACACTTTGCTTTTCTGAAGAAAAAAAATGGCAGCTCTCTTGAGCCTCACAAATCTGATTGTACTAAGGCGATTTTAAAGTGATTCTTTATCATATTACCCATTGGATAAAAGAGATAGATGGTGTGTTAAGTTTCCTTCCTTTACACACGTTTCCTCTATAAATAGCCTCACACTTTGCCATTCATAACTAAGACTTTCAAGAGCATTTATTAAGAAACTTTGCAAATAATTTCTGAGTTTAAAGCTTTGTTTTCAAGTGTTTGCAAAATCGTTTTAAGTTTTAAGTCTTCAATCATTTTTCAAAAGAGCTGTAATTCTCCATGTATCAGTTCGCTGCACTGTGACATCTAAGTTTGTTCCATGATCTCGTGTTTAAGTCTTAATTGTGATCTCCATGTTCATTAAGTGAACGATTGAGATTCAAGACTCTGTAAACCTGTGAGATAGAACACAAAAACTCTTGAAGCGGAGTAGCTTTAAGTTTGAGTGCAACCGGGGTTGGTTGGCGAGTTATTTTCATTGTAAGGGGTTTAGTAAGTTTGAGTAAATTTCTAAACAAGCAATAAAATAACATTGGACGTAGGCTTCGGAGTAGAAGCTGAACCAATTTAAAAACATCGTCTTGTTTGTTCATTTACTTTCACATTCCGCTGCGTATTATTTACTTACTGCTCATCTCGTTATTATGTCTGTGCCACAGTCTTCCATACTGTGACATATTGCATATTATCTCGCTGCCTTGTCTGTGTCACAGTCCTTCATACTGTGACTTAGACCTGCTGTTACTTCTTGTGAACTTAAATTCAATTAAGCTTCTCAAGTCTTGTACTTAATTGTTCTTGCTTGTGTTATCAAATAAGCAAGTTAAATAGAAATTTTTAAAAGTACACATAATTCACCCCCTCCCCCTCTTAGGTGTTAATCGTTCTTAACTCTTCAATTGGTATCAGAGCCTCGTGCTCTTGATATTGGTTAATACCAACGAGTTGATCCTTTAGTTATGGACGATTCAAAACACACTAAGTATCCCATCTTCATGGGAGAAAACTATGCTAGGTGGAAACACCGCATAGAGCACTATGTCAAAAGTGCGGACTATGAATGTTGGTTGATAATTCAAAAGGGTCCCCTCGAAATCATGGTCACTAATACTGATGGTACTAGTACCCCAAAAAGCGAGGACAAATATGTCGAGGCTGACTATAGAAAGGTCGAGAAAAACTCTAAAGCCATGTCTATCCTTCAATATGGCATTGGTGAACAAGAGATTAAACGGATCTCCGGATGTACTACGACCAAAGAGATTTGGGACACCCTAAGCCTTGCTTATGAGGGAACGTCACAAGTTAAAAAGTATCGTGTTGACCTTCTCATGCAACAATATGAGATGTTCAACCTGACAAGAGATGAGTCAATTAATAGTTTGTCATCACATTTTTCTAGTATTATCAATGACCTCAAAAGTCTAGGAAGAAACTTTGAATCCGAGGACTTAATTCGTAAAATTCTTCGTAGCTTAAATGAAAAATGGCAACCGAAGGTTACGGCTATTGAGGAAGCTAAAGACTTGTCTATTCTCACCCTTAATGAACTAATGGGCTCACTTATAGCTCATGAGATAACCCTCATGAAGCGTTTTAGTGAAAGCTCTAAAGGGAAAGGGCTCGCTCTTAATTCTCTCTCAAGTGATGAGGAGGATAGAGATGACGAGTTTGCAATGTTCACTAAAAACATTGTTGGAATGATTAATGGTCGTAATTTTAAGAGGGTTAGCAATAATACTAGCAAGAGACATTTTCCAAAGAAAAAGTTAAATTCCACTCTTGGTTGCTTTAAATGTGGTGACCAGGGTCACCAAATCAAAGAATGCCCAAAGTGGGATGACATTAAGTCTAAAGAAAAACGTGACTTTGCCAAAAGTCAATGCAAAAGCAAAGTTATGTCGGCTATTTGGGGCATGTCTGATTCCGAGGAGGACGATGTCCTTGAGGAAGAATTAGATGCCAAGTTGTGTCTTTCCTCTCATCTCAATAAAGATGTTCCAAAGTCATCAAAGAAAGAATCAATCAAATGTCTTATGGCTCACTCGGTTGATTACGATTCAGATTCCGACAATGAGGTAAATGATCTCAAGAAAAAGGTTCGATCTTTCTCTAAAGACAAAGTTTGTCTCCTTTTAGACCAATTTTTTGATAAGTGTCGTGTCCAAAACAATAAGCTAGATGCTATGCAAATTGAAATAGAGGACATAGCCGAGGAAAATATCAATTTAAAAGAGTGTCTAAATGAAGTTAAACAAGCCGGTTCATCATCTTGTCTCGAGAAAGAAATCAAAAAGCTTAAAAAGCAAAATCTGATCTTGAGTAAAAAAGCTGAACTGCTACATGTCACAGATACAGCCACTGTGTCATCTGAGTCTAACAAGGAAATCGAGTCCCTCACTAAACATGTATCCTCTTTAACCATGGAACGAGACCAACTTCTAATTGATCTAACAACATGTGAAAGTCGAAAAGAAGATCTTGTGCAAATTTGTGAAATGTTAAATGATGAGTCAAGTCATGTGAAAAGTGCTTTAGAACATGCACAAAAATCAAACGATGACCTTCTTGCTCAAATTGAAATCTTACAAAAAGAATTAGCTGAGGCTAAATTGTTTTATCAAAAGTGGGAAGGAAGCCAGAATGTTTTAGAATTCCTTTTAAAACAATCACAAGAATACGAAAAGCTTGAGAAGAATGTTGGACTTGGTTTCAAGCGCAACAGTAACACTCACTGTTGCATTCGAAACCGAGACCCAAGCAAGACTGATTTTCGAAAAAGAAAATATGATGGCCTTCCTGAATATATTATTTGTAACTATTGTGGCAAGACGGGTCATGTGTTTAATGGTTGTGAAAAGAGAGTCATTGACCTTGAAAAGAGCACTAAAGTGACTAAACAAATTTGGATTAAGAAAGACTTAGTAAATCAAACAAGTCTCAAGAAGATTTGGGTTCCTAAACTAAATGTTTGATCTTTTATAGGCATTAGTGAGGGGCAGCAACAATTGGTACTTAGACAGTGGATGCTCTCGTCACATGACGGGAAATGAAACCCAATTCCTCTCACTAGAAGCCTACGATGGTGGCATGGTGACTTTCGGTGACAACAAAAAAGGTGAAATCATTGGTATTGGAAAAGTTGGTAAGTCAAAGTCACTATGTGTCGACAAAGTGTTGCTTGTCAAAGGTTTGAAACACAATCTCTTAAGCATCTCACAATTATGTGATCGTGGTAATATTGTTGAATTTCATGCTAGTGAATGTAGAATTTTTGATGGAAAAACTAGAGAACTCGTTCTTGAAGGAAAACGTGTTAAAGATGTTTACATGACTAATCTATGTTCATTGTCCGGTCAAACCCTATCATGCATGAGTGTCCAAAAGAATGACCCTTGGCTTTGGCATAAACGATTAGGCCATGTTAATGTTAGAACATTAAACACTCTCAAGAAACTTGATCTAGTAGATGGCATTCCTAACATAAAATTTGATTTTAAATCACTATGTGATGATTGTGTTAAGGGAAAACGAGTTAAATGCTCCTTTAAATCCAAAAAGTTTGTTAGCACTTCTCGCCCTCTTGAGCTTATTCACATTGATTTATGTGGACCCATGCGCATTGTAAGTAGAGGTGGAAGTCGCTATATTTGTGTCATTGTGGATGATTTCTCAAGATATGTTTGACTACTTTTCTTAAGCTCTAAAGATCAAGCATTTGATGAATTCTTAATTTGGGTGAAAAAGGTCCAAAATAAATTTGGTTTGGAACTTGTCTCCTTGAGATCTGACCATGGAACCGAATTTGAAAATTCATCATTTGAGGATTATTGTGATGATCATGGTGTTAGTCATAACTTTTCGGCCACAAGAACTCCCCAACAAAACGGGGTTGTGGAACGAATGAATCGAACTCTTGAAAATATGGCTAGGACCATGCTTATTAGTTCTAAAGTGCTAAGGAACTTTTGGGCCGAAGCCGTTAACACTTCTTGTTACATCTACAATCGAGTCATGATAAGAAAAATCATTAACAAAACCCCTTATGAGTTATTACGAGGTAGAAAACCTAACATCTCACATTTAAAATGCTTTGGTAGTAAATGCTTCATTCACAACAATCGTAAAGATAACCTTGACAAATTTGATGCTCGTAGTGATGAAGGAGTTTTTGTTGGCTACTCGGACCATAGTAAAGCTTATAAAGTTTACAATAAGAGAACTATGAAAATGGAAGAAAGCGTTCATGTAATATTTGACGAATCTAGTCTCTTCGTCTCAAATGAACAGGTTGATGAAGAAGAGGAGGATGATGATTTTGAAATTGGGATGATACGTCATAATATGGATCAAGTATTTGATGAGGCTGTGCAACAATCAGAGCCACTGTTGCATGATGAAGTTGGCCAAAATTCAGGGGGAACTAATCTTCACTTATCTCAAAATGATGCTAGCTCATCCATGGGAAATGAGGATGCAAATGAGCAGCCCACTCAAACAGAAAGTGATCCACATTCACCCTCACAAAATAACCCTGATGCAACAGTGACGCCCACTGTGACACCAGAACCAAACGAAGCCTCAAACACTCTTGTCCTAAACAAATGGAAACATCAAAGTTCCCACCCTCTCTCAAATCTAACAAGTGATCTAAACTCTGGAATGAAAACCAGATCCTCGCTCCAAAACTTTTGTGCCTTCAATGCATTCCTCTCTCAAATTGAACCTGCCAATGTCACAGTAGCTCTCACTTATACATACTGGGTGACAGCAATGCAAGATGAATTAAACCAATTTGAAAGAAATAAGGTATGGCACCTTGTCCCTAGGCCCTCTCATCGTACTGTAATTGGTACGAGATGGGTCTTTCGCAATAAGCTTGATGATTCCGGAGAAATCGTAAGGAATAAAGCTAGACTAGTGGTGCAAGGTTTTAACCAACAAGAAGGAATTGATTATGATGAAACCTATGCACCGGTAGCTAGGCTTGAAGCCATACGAATGCTTATAGCTTTTGCATCTCATGTTGGCATAAAACTTTTTCAAATGGATGTAAAAATTGCTTTCCTAAATGGTTATCTTGAGGAAGAAGTTTTTGTCGAACAACCACCGGGTTTTTTAGACAATGAATCTCCTAACCACGTTTTCAAACTTGACAAATCACTTTATGGTTTAAAACAGGCTCCTAGAGCTTGGTATGATAGGCTTTCAAAGTTTCTATTGGAAAATGGTTTTTTACGTGGTTCGGTTGATAAAACATTGTTTATTAAGTCACAGTGTGATGAACTGTTGCTTGTTCAAATATATGTCGATGACATTATTTTTGGTGCAACAAATCACGTTCTTTATAAATACTTTTCGGATCTAATGAAATCTGAGTTTGAAATGAGCATGATGGGAGAGCTTGGATTTTTCCTTGGTCTTCAAATCAAGTAAATTGAAAAGGGAATAATGATCCATCAACAAAAGTATTTGAAAGAAATGCTAAGTAAGTTTGGGTTGACTAATGCTAAACCTTATGCTACACCTATGGTTTCTAACATCAAACTCGACAAAGACGAAAATGGTAAGAGTGTTAGTGAAACCGTGTATCGAGGTATGATTGGTTCATTACTTTATTTAACCGCTAGTCGACCCGACATACAATTTAGTGTATGCTTATGTGCCCGCTTCCAATCAAGTCCTAAGGAATCACATTTCAAAGCCGTTAAAAGAATTTTTAAGTACTTGGTTGGAACACAAAAGCTATGTCTTTGGTATCCATCTTATTATGATCTTGATCTTGTAGGTTTTTCCGATTCGGACTACGCGGGTAGTGTGGTGGACCGGAAGAGCACTTAGGGTATTGCCACTTTCTTGGGTCCTTTCCTCATCTCATGGGCCTCCAAGAAGCAAAATACCGTTGCTCTATCCACGACCGAAAGTGAATACATCAGTGCAGCGCTCTGTTGCACGCAAATTCTTTGGGTACGACAACAATTGCATGACTACGGTATTATTTTCGATACAACTCCTATCTTTTGTGATAATACTAGTGCAATTAACATCTCAAAGAATCCCATACAACATTCACGAACTAAACATATTGAGATAAGACATCATTTTTTGCGTGATCAAGTTGAGAAAGGAAACATTTGCCTTAGCTTTTGTAGAACCGAAAATCAAATTGCGGACATTTTTACAAAACCGTTAGAAAGAGAACAATTCGTAAAACTTCGGTTGGAAATTGGTTTATTGGATTGCATGTGATTCTAGTTATTTTATTTTCCTAAATGATTGACTAGAGTTGAGAACATTCATATGATATTTTAGTTGATGATTAGTTTACTACATGCAAAAATATGGTCCAAAAATATGAATAAGTATGCTTGCATTTAAGTGATTTTGCATTAAGCCACTCAACACACTCATATCACATCACACTTATCACAAGATTAAGATTAACCCTCTCAAACCGCTGCCATATCCAAAAATTGGGAAACATATTTGTTCAAATACCAAATTCCGAAAACCCAATGTAGCATTTCCTTCCACAACTGCCACAGTCATGGCCACTGTATCACAAACAGAAAATGAAAAGAAAGTGGGTTTGTGAGCTAAAAAAAAAGGAAAAAAAAAGGGAACGAAATTGAAAAAGAAAAATGAAGTGGAGGTTGAGACTTTAAAAGAAAGTGGAGTAAAAAAAAACAAAAAAAATGATTGAGACGAGTTCTAAGGTGGTCATGGATTCGATTGAGGGAAATAATTCAATGTTGGGGTTATGCATGATGAATAAATCCATGAAGACAATGTTAATCCTACAAAAAGGTTCTAGCTCAAAAATGTTGTCGTTATTCACGGTTGGATGAATCTACTCAAGAAAAATTGACATGTGTACTCATAACGAGCTACTTTAGCTATATGTCACAGTACAACTGAATGTTGCATCTGGTATCCTTTCAGCTATTGTTAACCCCAAAACCCTTCCTAGCCTCAATATTCCTTATCTTAATCCATGTTGGCTTGATGTTTCTGAAACTCTTATGCAAACCATACTTATTTTTATCCTTTGAACTTAACTTTTGTTTGTTGTTGAACTATGTCAACTATGTGCATCAAGTGTTTTGTTCTTCTTTTGATGATGTCAATAGGGGGAAGTATTATAACTGTGTAAGTGTGTGATCCTTTAACTCTTAGGCTAACGTTCACCGTAACATGTTTTGCTTCATGATTAGATGTTATAATTAGGCTAATGTAGATTGACCCTTTCATATCATGATCATGTTTTATTATGACTTATGTTGGATGCTTAAAAATCGACTAATCATGGGCTAAAGGGGAACTTCACACATTATTAAAACTTGCCATCAATAAAGGGGGAATTTGTTAGAACCATACTTGGTTGATGATGCCAAGTTTCATTGCCATTTAACGGTTTGCTTCTTAGTTATGATTTATAGCATTTGAAGCTCTCAATTATTTCTTAAGGATGGTGCAAGGATGATCAAAGATGAAGAAAGTCCTAGCCTAAGTCGAATGTTGTAAACGAAGTAGTGTAACATTCTTAGTTTGTCAAGTGACTGCAAAACCATGCAATAGTGCACGTCACTGTGGCACTGTGTTTCTGATACAACGAAAGGAGAAATTTTCGAATGAGTTTATTTGTCAAAATACTCAACTATCTCTTTCTAAATGATTTCTGATTTTCAAAGAAACAAATTACAAGTTTGAAAGAGAAAAGTTTGTTTAATTGAGAAGCTAAACCTACTTGGTTAATAACCAAGTTCACTAGGTTAATAACCAATGGTCACTTGGTTAATAACCAATGGTCACAAGTAATTTATGGTTCCCATAAATTATGGAAACACACTTTGCTTTTCTGAAAAAAATGGCAGCTCTCTTGATCCTCACAAATCTGATTTTACTAAGGAGATTTTAAAGTGATTCTTTATCATATTACCCATTGGATAAAAGAGATAGATGGTGTGTTAAGTTTCCTTCCTTTACACACTCTTCCTCTATAAATAGCCTCACACTTTGTCATTCATAACTAAGACTTTCAAGAGCATTTATTAAGAAACTTTGCAAATAATTTCTGAGTTTAAAGCTTTGTTTTCAAGTGTTTGCAAAATCGTTTTAAGTTTAAAGTTTTCAATCATTTTTCAAAAGAGCTGTAATTCTCCATGTATCAGTTCGCTGCACTGTGACATCTAAGTTTGTTCCATGATCTCGTGTTTAAGTCTTAATTGTGATCTCCATGTTCATTAAGTGAACGATTGAAATTCAAGACTCTGTAAACCTGTGATATAGAACACAAAAACTCTTGAAGCGGAGTAGCTTTAAGTTTGAGTGCAACCGGGGTTGTTTGGCGAGTTATTTTCATTGTAAAGGGTTTAGTAAGTTTGACTACATATCTAAACAAGCAATAAAATAACATTGGACGTAGGTTTCGGAGTAGAAGCTGAACCAATTTAAAAACATCGTCTTGTTTGTTCATTTACTTTCACATTCCGCTGCGTATTATTTACTTACTGCTCATCTCGTTATTATGTCTGTGCCACAGTCTTCCATACTGTGACATATTGCATATTATCTCGCTGCCTTGTCTGTGTCACAGTCCTTCATACTGTGACTTAGACCTGTTGTTACTTCTTGTGAACTTAAATTCAATTAAGCTTCTCAAGTCTTGTACTTAATTGTTCTTGCTTGGGTTATCAAATAAGCAAGTTAAATAGAAATTTTTAAAAGTACATCTAATTCACCCGCTCCCCTCTTAGATGTTAATCGTTCTTAAACTCTTCACGTTCCTCAAGAAGTTTTTGATTTTGTAGCTGTGCAGTCTGAATTACTTCTTTCTCTTGCAAGATAGATTGGCGACAACACTCCGCTACCTACTTGTTTGGTTATATTGAAGACTTGTGGCTTTGGATTAAAAGGATTACGTGAATCCCGGCTGATGGCTACTGAGGTTAAGCATGCAATAAAGTTTTTACTCCTCCTGATGCAGTTGGTGGTCGGATTTTGGTCTCAAACTGACAACAAACCTGAAACCTCGGGGGATGTGTCGAATGTCTGCTTAGGCCTTTTGCCGTTACTTTGTAGCTATACTGAGATTCCTGATCAATTGATAATCTCTCTTTCGACCATTGACTTAATAATCAAGAAGTTACTGACCCCTAGCTCGTGGCTCCCCGTCATCAAGCAACATCTTCAACTACAGCTCCTTGTTCTCAAGCTTCATGACAAAAGTAGTTTGGAATCACTTCCTGTAATACTGAAGTTCTTTTTGACACTTGCCAGTGTTAGAGGAGGTGGTGAGATGATCCTAGATTCTGGATTCTTGTCTTCTCTACGGGTTTTGATCACTGAGATATCTGATGACGGTGTATCTGACTGGGTCAGGACTGAAAAGTCTACAATGCCCGGCGGCGAGATTGAAAAGCCTCGGTTTATCTGGGAATTGGGCTTGGCTGTCCTTATTGCCATTATTTGTTCTCTGGGAGAAACTTCACAATGTGCCGATGTTGTAGATAGTATGATCTCTTTTTTTTTTTCTCCGAGAAAGCCCATCTGATAGCTTATCATCTGAGCGTTCCTGAAATACCCTCTGATAATCACGATAAAAAACGAGCACGTGCGCAAAAGAGGCAGACCTCTCTATATGCTTTACGGGAAACCGAGCATACTCTTATGTTGATATGTGTACTGGCAAAGCACAGAAACGCATGGGTGAAAGCCATTAAAGAGATGGGTTCTGAGCTTAGAGAAAATATTATTCACCTCTTAGCTTTCATTAGTAGACGAAGTCACCTCTTTCTAGAGTCCTCTACTCGGGCAGCACCTTTTTTATGTGTTCCTCTCGCAAAAGAAGATATTGATGATTGCCAAAGACCGTCATTCGTAAATAGCAGAAGTGGATGGTTCTCCATTGCTGCCCTTGCATGCATGCCGATTGGTAATGCCACTAATGAGGTGATAAGTACTGCTATTGTAGTCAAGGACCCGGTCAACAGACAAGCAGAATCAGTGAAACCAACATGTTTTTCGGATTTAGTAGCTATACAGTTGTATAGGATCTCATTCCTCATATTAAATTTTTTATGCCTACAAGCTGACGACGGTGTCCGGAGAGCAGAAGAGCTGGGCTCTGTTGATCTTTCTCATTTCCCCGAGCTACCAGATCCAGAAATTTTACATGGCATACAGGCAAGTCTCTCTCTTTTACTAATGATCAGGATTAAAAGCATGACTATATGATTAGGGATCGTCTATACACTGGCCATGTTTATACTTCATCATGTATGAACTATGAGACTCGGACATAGGCTAATGTCCAAGAGTTTAACTCTTCATCGCTCAAATTTTGAGAAATTCGGTTTGTCTGAAAAATGTTCAGCAAGACTTTGAAATATTTGGAGTGTTCGGAAGATAATAGAGAGCTATTGGGAATACAAATGCTAAAAATACGATGTCTTCCTTTATTTCATTTATGCGTCACCTTTTCTTCTAAGCTGGGAGAGATTTCAGCTTGATAAGGGCCGGGTACGCATTTCATGTAAACATAAATTATAGGATCTTGATTAAAGCGATAATTACTGAGAGGTACTTACGTGATGTAGCCATTAAATCTGATAATAAAATCACTTGAGAAAGATAAAAGATAAACCCTTATTGTTTTGCCTTCTCCTGCCTTCCTTATTCTCTAATTCACTTTCTTTATGTGTGTTTCTTAATACGAATGAATTAAGTTAAAGCACAAACAGGTGTTGCTTATATAGTCGGGTGGCATGAGGGGCTTAATAAGATAAGTGGGCCTGATATGTTAATGGCCTGTAAACATTAAACTTAATCCACTTAATCTATTACTCCTACTAAAAACCCGGAATATTATATTTAACCGTTATTAATTAAGGTGACTGACATCGGTAATTAGGTTCACATAACGGAGAATTAAATAATAATTCTTACATTCTCCCACTTGGACCATATTACTGATCAAAACATCATGTCACGCTTAAGTATAACATAAGACGCGTAGACGGTTAAATGAACACATAATGGGTTTATCTTAATTACCCTAATCATCCCTGAACAACTGGTTGAGTCATGGCGGAGACACTACTATAAAAGAGAAGTGGTCCTTCCATGTACTACGAACCAATCACTTAGAATAATCAGTCTGTACAAGGAGCAAACATAATCCCCAAATAATGTCCTTGAGGAAAAGGACCGATTCTGTTAATCGTGCAACAACAATGTATACAATAACAATAATACGATACAGAAAAGCGTTCGGAAATCATCATCATAATAAAACATAAGTCGATTAATCAAAACATAAGTGTCATCATTACAAAGCACTAGCATGATCCAAACATAAACGAAAAGCCTTAATGATTATCCTCCAGACCCATATCAATAGCATGCTTCAAAAATGTCTTTGGAGGTAATCCCTTAGTTAAAGGATCTGCTATATTAGCACTAGTCATAATGTGCTCAATTGACACAGTGTTTTCCCGAACTTCCTCCTTAACTGACAAGTATTTCATTTCAATGTGCCTTATTCCTTTAGAATACTTGTCATTCTTCGAAAAGAAGACAGTTGCGGTATTATCACAATAAATTCTCAACGGCCTTGCAACAGAATGCATAATGCTAAGCCCTGAACGAAAATTCCGCAACCATAAAGCTTGAATAGTAGCCTCAAAGCACGCTACAAATTCAACTTCCATAGTGGATGAGGCAATAATTGTTTGTTTAGCACTTTTCCAGGAGATTGCTCCCCCAGCTAAAACAAACACATAACCAAAAGTGCTTTTCCTTGAGTCCACGCATCCACCAAAATCTGAGTCAGCATATCCAATAACCCATTCCAGGATTGGATTGATATCGACCCAACATACCTACTGCAAAACTTATGTCAGGTCTTGTACAGACCTGCGCATACATTAAGCTTCCAACCAGAGATGCATAAGGAAAGTTTTTCATGGTATTTCGTTCTAGCTCAGTCTTAGGACACATACTTAAGCTGAACTTATCCCCTTTCTGAATAGGAACATCATTGGGATTACATTTTACCATGTTAAATCTTTCTAAAACTTTACTGATATAGGCTTTCTGAGACAAATCTATTGTCCTTTGTGATCTGTCTCGAGATATTTCCACCCCGATCACATAGGACGCCTCTCCCATATCTTTCATCTCAAAGTTGCTTGATAGGAAATCTTTAGTTTGACGTAATAGTCTCAAATCACTGCTTGCAATAAGTATGTCATCGACATATAAGACCAAAAATGCAAACTTACTCCCACTGATCTTCAGGTATATACACTGATCAACAGTGTTTTCTTAAAACCCAAAGGAGGTAATGGTATTATGGAACTTAATATACCATTGTCGAGAAGCTTGCTTAAGTCCATAAATGGACTTCTTTAATATAAAGACTTTGTCCTCTTTGCCATCAATAACGAAGTCTTCAGGCTGAGCCATGCAGACTTCATCTTCCAAACTCCCATTCAAGAATGCCGTTTTCACATCCATTTGATGTAGCTCTAAGTCAAAATGAGCTACAAAAGCTAAAATGATCCGTAATGAATCCTTCTTAGAAACTAGAGAGAATGTTTCATTATAATCAATGCCTTCTTTCTGATTAAAGCCTTTAGCTACTAGTCTGGCTTTATGTCGTTCAATATTACCCAAGGAGTCGCGCTTGGTCTTAAAGACCCACTTGCAGCCGACAGCCTTATGACCTACTGGTAAATTGACCAACTCTCAGACCTTATTCTTAGCCATAGACTCCATCTCTTCTTTCATGGCATTAATCCATTTATCAGAAACATTACAATTCATAGCTTGTGAAAACGTAACCGGATCATTATCAATACAAATGTCAAATTCACATTGTTGTAGATATACATAGTCATTTGAAGTAGTTGGCTTTCTAGGTCTTGTGGACCTTCTTAATACTATTTCAGGGGCTGTATCAACAACTTCAGTGCCAATGTTATCATTCGAGAGTGGAGGGTCATCAACGTTAGGTTCCACAGTATTGGCTGGGTCAACATGATCATTATGTGGAACTTCATCAATTGAAATTGGGGGCAAAGAAGCTGGAATTGCCACCCTAACTTCATTGACTATGACATCCCTTACCTGATCACTCCCACTAACTTTGCCATTCTCAAGGAATTTGGCATTTCCGGTTTCCACAATTCTTGTTTTGTGTGTAGGACAGTAAAACCTATACCCTTTAGACTTTTCTGGATAGCCGATAAAGAACCCACTAATGGTTCTTTGATCGAGTTTCCTTTCACGTGAATTATAAATGCGTGCCTCTGCTGGGCATCCCATACACGCAAATGTTGAAGACTCGGTTTCCACCCTTTCCACAGTTCAAATGGTGTCTTTGAAACTGCCTTACTGGGGACCCGGTTTCCAACATATACAGCAGTCATAAGGGCATGCATCCACAACTTCATGGGTAAGTTGGTATTACTCATCATTGTCCTCACAGCCTTTAATAGAGTTCGATTACGCCTCTCAGCTACACCATTCATCCATGGAGAACCAGGATTTGTGTATTGAGGGACAATACCCAAACTTTCAAGGAGTTTTGCAAAGGGACCAGGATGTTGTCCTGATTCATCATATTTGCCATAATATTCACCACCTCTATCTGACCTTATGATTTTCACTTTCTTTCCCAATTGCCTTTCCACCTCCTTAATGTAAACCTCTAAAGCGTTTACTGATTGAGATTTTTTATGCAAAAGGTAAAGATAACAATAACGTGAATAATCATCGATAAAGGTGATGAAGTATTTCTCTTCGCTCATGGAGGGAACATCAAATGGACCACAAATGTCTGTATGTATAATTTCTAATAAAGCAGTGCTTCTTGTGGACCCTTTCTTGGTGTGTTTGGTTTGCTTACCTTTAATGCATTCCACACACGATCCAAAATCCGTAAAATCAAGAGAAGGTAACATATTGTTTTTAACCAATATGTTCATTCTTTCTCTTGAAATATGGGCCAAACGTTTATGCCACAAGAAGGAGGAACTTTCATTTGAGCCTGTATCTAGCCACCATGTATTAGAAGGAATTTCAACATAATTTGATTCGAAACATACTAAAGCCAAAGGCTTACCCTTCTTTTCGAACCAATTCTTACACTTTATGCAGTCTTGCTTAAAGTGCCCAGGTTTCCTACAGAAAGAGCAACTTTCTTGCTTCTTAATTTCTTTCTTTATGCCAGATGCAGACGGTTTATCAGAAGGGCTTGACTTAATGCCCTTTCTGTTTCTAAACTTACCTTTAGATTTCCCGCTTACATGATGCACATGATGTGCCTGGGGTAGACCACCATTCTTACTTGAGGCATCAGCCTCATCTTTCTGTTTGATTCTTGCTGCTTCCTGAACCAGTTTATTGGTCAATTCATTAACACTCCAAATTTCTTTAACGGTGTTGTAATGAAGATGAAAATCATCAAACTTATCAGGCAGAGAGTTGATTATAAACTGGGCGAGGAACGGATCCTCAACTTTCATGCCTAGTTTTCCCAACTTAGCTGCCAGATTCGTCATGTGCAACACATGTTGCTGCTTGGTGGTAACATTCTCATTATACTTAGCAGTGGTAAGTTCAGACATAAGCCTTCCAGCTACCGCTTTATCGGTAGTCTGAAAGCGTTCCTTAATGTTTCCATGTACTTACTGGCTGTAGTACAGCCTGTCTCCGAAATGGAGGACTTAAAGTTTGGTGCGGTGGTAAGTTGTAAGAACTTTAAACAAAGATTGTCACATTTCCGAAACGGTACTGCATTATGAACAATGCTCAGAACATTAGGCTTTGAGTTTATCACACAATAGCAATTCTGACTAAGACTTGAAACTTAAATGAGTAACTCATAAGCATTCATTAAGCAAGTGCAGTATCTGTGGATAACCTACGCATGCTTAATTACATAATCAAGTATACTCTCTTTAATGAGTGTTTCACTTTAATGTCAGGTTACCTGTGGATAAAACCTTAATACAAGTTATTTCACCCCATTAGATGCTTAGTCGGATATTCACTGCATAATTTGAGTCCACTGTGGTGAACATCAACATAATGTGAATACCCAATTTAATTACATTATGAGATCTGATCGCGTACGAGATGAAATCACTGTGGTGAATTTCAACTCGTCATAATGCGAAGGTCTCCTTTAATCGTTACATAGGATATAATTAATCTTCAATAAGAATGTATGCTTAGTCGGATATTCACTGCATAATTTGAGTCCACTGTGGTGAACATCAACATAATGTGAATGCCCAATTACATTATGAGATCTGATCGCGTACGAGATGAAATCACTGTGGTGAATTTCAACTCGTCATAATGCGAAGGTCTCCTTTAATCGTTACATAAGATATAATTAATCTTCAATAAGAATGTATGCTTAGTCGGATATTCACTGCATAATTTGAGTCCACTGTGGTGAACATCAACATAATGTGAATGCCCAATTACATTATAAGATCTGATCGCGTACGAGATGAAATCACTGTGGTGAATTTCAACTTGTCGTAATGCGAAGGTCTCCTTTAAGCATAATAACATAATATTATACGAGCATACAATGAAAACAAACATTAAGCATCGAACCAACACGGGCAGACCTCGACCGAGTAAGACATCAGCTCGATCGAGTAGAAAATAAACAAAAGCACCTCGATCGAGAACAACTTTAGCTCGATCGAGAAGAAAATAAACAAGAACCCCTCGATCGAGTACAGCTTTAGCTCGATCGAGTAGAGAATGCAAACAAACCGCTCGATCGAGTAAAACTTTAGCTCGATCGAGAACAAGGCAAAACGAGACCCCTCGATCGAGTACATCACTAGCTCGATCGACGGTAAAGAAGGACAGTTTAACTCGACCGAGTAAACAATAGCTCGATCGAGCAATATCAAAAACATAAGGGCTCGATCGAGTGAAACATTAGTTCTATCGAGTAACATCATTAATAAACCATCTCGATCGAGTGAAGCATTAGCTCGATCGAGTATGGTATAGATCATACGACATTCATACGCAACAATAATCATAATAAACCATACAAATCGAATTAGGGCAGCGCAAATAGTCATCATAAATTATACAATAATCATCATAAATCAAATAAAAACGAAATAATTCGATTAGGGCAGCGGAAACGATCATGATACAAGGATACGTTATCTATCATAAGGGTATACAATCAAATATGAATGAGTATTACAACATCATGATTAAAGCATTAAATTCATTCATAAAACATAATCAAAACATTAATCAGAATTATAACTATAATCACAATCCTGCTCTGATACCACATGTAAACATAAATTATAGGATCTTGATTAAAGCGATAATTACATAGAGGTACTTACGTGATGTAGCCATTAGATTTGATAATAAAATCACTTGAGAAAGATAAAAGATGAACCCTTATTGTTTTGCCTTCTCATGTCTTCCTTATTCTCTAATTCACTTTCTTTATGTGTGTTTCTTAATATGAATGAATTAAGTTAAAGCACAAATAGGTGTTGCTTATATAGTCAGGTGGCAGAGGGGCTTAATAAGATAAGTGGGCCTGATATGTTAATGGCCTGTAAACATTAACCTTAATCCACTTAATCTATTACTCCTATTAAAAGCCCGGAACATTATATTTAACCGTTATTAATTAAGGTGACTGACATCGGTAATTAGGTCCACATAACGGAGAATTAAATAATAATTCTTACATTTCATACACAATGTCTCGAGTACATGGCATATGACCAATTTGATGTAATTATGACTGGCATGGATTTCATGTTTAGCCTATCTAATTGCAGGACCAGGCGGTTGCTATTGCTACAGAAGTTTGTGAAGCCAATAAAATGAAATCAATGGACGCTAATGCACAAGATGTTTGTCTTTTGATGCTTAAGATATTGGAGATGGCATTGCACTTGGAGTTCTGTGTCTCTCAAATCTGTGGAATAAGACCCGTCATGGAACGTGTCGAAGAATTCTCCAAACAAATGAGACTATTAGTCCGAGGTAATTTAGTTTTTTTTTTCCTTTTATTTTTGCGTTGCAGAAGTCTGATTCTGAAACTTATGATATGCTATTATTTTCACTGCAGCCACGGAGAGACAGACATTCCTGAAATCTTCGATGAAGCACTTGAAGCAAATTGTGTCGTTCATGTACCCTGGTTTGTTGCAAAGTGAAGGCATTTTGTAACATGTACATAATATTGTAGTACTCGTATTAGCAGACCAAATCTAGTGCTAATCCGTACTAACTTGCACAGTTAGTCAGTTACCAAACTATTTTCTTGGCACACATGTAGACCTGTAGTCGTGGGCTTAGAGGGGTTTCTGTATTGAAAATGACCCGACCTAAACTTACTCGATCTGAAGTGACCCGATTCAAATGACCCATTTGCATCCCCCTATATATAAAAGGGGAGTTTTTTCCAGCCTTCCACATTTTTTCCCATTTTTTTAGGTGAGTAGGACCCACAAGAATTACACACCATTTAATTACTCTCCTTTCCACACTAATTATTTACCCTCTAATATCCCACTTTCATTATTGAAATTACTTATTAATACAATATCAACATAAAAAATTACAAAAAAACTATATAAAATCAGTACTAAACTTCATATTACAAATTCGAACAACCAAATTTTTATGGGTAAGACGGCGGTGGCGGGAAAGTTTTGAGGGTGGTGGCAGATGGGTGTGATTTGAGGGTGAAGGTGTTAAAAGATTCAGTTAAAACTGTAAAAAAAAACACAAAAATCTGATATAAGCCGATGTAAATCAAAAGATGGAAACTTTACTCACAAAAAATATAAAAAAACTAATAAATTAAATTAAAAATAAAAGCTTAACGGATATCTGACTCAAAAAATGATAATATCATGAGAAAAAATACTAATAAAAATATTAATGTTATAAAAATAATCAAAACTAAATCGCGCCAAAAATATAAGTGAATATTTAAAAGAAATAACATATTGCTTTATAAAAGAAAATAATTTGAAACATATTGTTTTATGAAACACCTTACTTATATAAGAAAACTAACTAATTAAATAAGGTCGAAATTGATGAACAAAAATATGAAACAACAAAGAAAAAATATTGAATAAATTTGAAATAAATAAAAATTGAACTAATAAATGACAATACTTTATACAATGAGTAAGAAATAAAATAAGACTCAAAAATTTCTGTAAACTGATAAAATAATAAACAAATGAAAAACATCATACATGTGAATGTGTAATGATTATCATATTCAAGAGTGCTATTAGTCACTAATTTTTTATGGTGAGGGGTGAGGGGTGAGGGTAAAAAGAGAGGTGAAAGAGGGATGGCCGAAGAAAGGCGAGAAAAGAGAGTAAAGGGTGGGTAGGGTTTGTTTTCAAGATTTTATACGAATATGGATATGATAGGGGTTTATTTGGACATGGACCGCGTGTAGCTTTATGAGTTAATATGGACTTTGTTTATATTCGTTGCTGATAATAAATTCACGAGTCTCATATTATTTTTCACAAATATGTAAGACGGTGTTTCCGTCTTAAATTTAAGATGGGTCAAGTATATAAGTAAACTAAAAGTGAAACATATATATTGGGCTAAGCAACAACTTTGTTATGAGATGTTATTTAACCCGTTTTAATGTTAAGACGAGATTAACAAATTATCTTTTGCATGAGCTATTTTTTTCTACAGATTAAGAGTTTGGGTCGGAAATAGTAATTTGGTAATTATTTTATGGAGTAATTTTTTGTTCGAGTATTGTAAATATTAATTATTATTTTACAATTTTTTAACATTAATTTTTCATGTATTCTTTTTAATTAACACATGAAAAACGGATGGTGTGACCTATATTTTAATGAGATTTATGAAGTATATAAAATTATTGTTTATCTTATAGTATATCTTTAGTTGATAATTTCACGGGTTTAAATGTTGACAAATTAATTAAATCATTTAAAATGTGCACGTGTCAATTTTTGTTTGTCTACTAAATAACAATTTGTACAATATGAAATTGGGTCATAACTATCATTTTTTAGATATCTACGGGACAAAACTTTCATTTTGTCAATGCACGGGTGTAAATAAAAAAAACAGATTTAACAATTTTTAATTTTACTAATCCTATGATAATTTTTGTCTAAATAATTTTCTTTCATTGTATATAAGCCGATCTTTTTTTAGGCTGCTTAAGTAACAAGACCGAATAGAAAGTCAAATTTAGCTGACAAGAAGGAGTATCTTACTATAATAATTACCCAACCACTTGACACTAATATAACATTTATACTAATTGCAAGCTAAAGAAAGTCGTAGTTCAAATCTAAAATCTTCTTTATAATTAAACTATTACCGTGGCCAATTGAAACTGTTAGACAAAAAAGGCAGATTTTATTGCTTTACTTAAAATATTACTCTTAATTTTTAAATATAATTAATTTTTAACATGATAAATATTTAATATAAAACTTAATCTATGTCAACGAACATTTTAATAACAACTTTTGAAACAACAGACCCGTGCAAAATTGCACGGGTTTAAAACTAGTATGATAGTAATCCGTTATTTAAAAGTTTCAGTAAGGGTATTCTAATGAGTATGTACGTATTGCAATTCACAAATTCTCATTACATAACCAGTTAATTACGTTACCACTTGCTGTTTACAATTTCATATTTTAATCATGCACATTTTTTCCCACAAATATTGAGGTGACGTAGACAATTGATAACGTTGAATGACAGAATGGTGAGAGTTAATTCTGTGACCAGTTAAAAGATATGCAAAGTACACGGCCGTTCTGAACAGTTTGTGGCCTAGGCAAAACTGTAAAATGGGACCCCTTAAATTCCTCGTTTAAGAAGAGACCCTTACAAAACGGTTAAAATCACATATGTATACGACAAAATTCAACTTTTATTAGATATATTAGATAAGTCTATTAATGTATAATTTGCATAAAATATGCGATGGTGAATCCAATTCGCATGAAAACTCATTGCGGCATGGTAGTATTTTATATAAATTCAATTGGCCTACAAACAATATAAAAATTTAAAAAGTGATGAAAGTAGCCATCAAGAATCGATTATAAGACCTCTTATTATTTGTTAAGATGCTTAACCACTAGACTACTTTTA
Source organism: Heliosperma pusillum (assembly GCA_022085475.1). Lineage (NCBI taxonomy): Eukaryota > Viridiplantae > Streptophyta > Magnoliopsida > Caryophyllales > Caryophyllaceae > Heliosperma > Heliosperma pusillum. The sequence continues at coordinate 27,846 of JAIUZE010047782.1, read as the reverse complement.
TGATTTTGCTTTTAAAATGTACGAAGTAATAATTTTTATTCAACAAAAGCTTCATCTTGAGTTTCACCTTTAATGGCCCCTTTCCGACTTGAGCCCTTGTCATTTGACCCTCCAAACATGGCCATATGTTTTGCTTTTAGTTTAAGTTATATGGGTGAAAGATGGATTCGAATATATATATCAATAGGTCTTGCTTGCGACGGATCGGATCTTGTGACGGGTATTTTGTGAGAGGAAATGGGTAGAGGGGACAAGGTGGGCACCCCCCATGTGCTTCTCCACTCACCCTTGATGGGTATTTTGTGAGAGAATATGGTATCCGTCTTAAGCTTGTGACGGATAGTGTCCGTCACAAATGAGAATTTGTGTATATATATATATATCTCAAACTATATGAATAAAATCAACTCAATTGAATATAGATCTTAAAATTATATATAAAAATGGGCAATTCCCTTTTGATAGCCTTTCTTTTAAAATCATTTATGAACAAGATGCGAGTATAGTGGTTTGATCATGGTTGTTTGTAATTGATGACCTTTTGATTGTTATTATTAGTCTAATTTTGAAGGAATCATATATTTGAATAAACAAGTAATGCTTGCCTTTAATCAAAGATATGAAGGATTCATACCTTTGATTAGTAAAAGTAGCCCGATTATTTCTAATATTTATTAACGAAGTTTATTTTCGCAGTACGTTTTTTTACTCATTTTAGGACTTATTCCACCACACTTTACATTTGTTACCCTTCACAAAAAAAACACATCAAACCTGATCTCTTTAGCTTCTCTCTACCAATTAACCCTCTTCAAATTCCATAAAAAAAATCAAGTATGAACGATTATTCAATTGACGAGCAAGTATTTAATACGTTAATCTATATTAATAAAATTTCATAGTTCTTATATTTTAATTTCTTTATTACTTTTTTTAATTAGGGTTTTTTTATTTAAATTTCTTTATTGTCGTCATAGTAGTGGCCGGCGAAGGGTTGCCGGCGTAGTAGTATGCAGGTTGTGTAGGGGGCCGGTCGACGACGTGGTAGGGGGGTCGTAGAGGCGCCGGGGTAGGGAGGTTGTCGATGGGGAGGCCGGCATTAGGGCAGGCAGCTTTGGGGCGGGTGGCAGGCAGCCGGAATTGGGGTAGGCGTCTGTCGTGGTGGCGGGCGTCCGGTGATGGTACAAGGTTGATTATTTTCTGTTTAGTATAAAGTACAATATTCAATTTCATTTGTTTAGTATAATGTAATGTATTCAATTTCATTTGTTTAGTATAATGTACTGTCTTCCAATTCGTGAGATGGGGAATTAAGAGAAATATTATAGAAAAAATATTAGAGAGAGATTAGAAAGGGAGAATGAGATGAGAAATGAAAGGGGTATAATTGTTAATAGTGTACTAAGATGAGTAAAATGTGTACTGTGAAAATCGGAACCCATGTCATTGCAATACAAGAAAATATCGGGTTAGTGACGGCGACATGTGACGAGAATCAATCACAATTGTTTATATCTAAATAAGGTTAAGATGAGTGTTATTTAATAAAGAAACTAGTTTAATTGCCCGTGAAATTCACAGTAAGTGGATTGTACCTCTGAGGTACTACCACATAAAATATAGTTTTTGAGCTTTACGATAAAGTTTTTGAGTATAGTATAGTTTTACTATAAAGTTTTTTGAGTTTATTAATTTAAAAATTAAGCTCAAAAAAATTACAATAACACTAAAAAAACATCATATATAAGATATAAAATTTAATTTATAAACTTTAAAAAGCTCGAAAAAAATGCACAAAAACTCAAAATCATACTACACTGAGGTAGTACCTCCGATGTATAATCCTTTTTCTCTGAAATTCAAGGATTCGTTTATGGTGCACGTTTCTGTTTTGATTTTTTGGTTTCATCTACACTAATGGGTGAGATGCTTTTTCCAAGTTCCATTTTCGAAGTCGAAACATTATTTTTGACTCCACATTAGGAATCTGTTAGAAAAATGTCTAAAAATTGTAAGCAGTACAAAGCAATATTAGTCATGATTGTCAATTTGATTTTATAACCGAGACTCGCATTGAGAGGTAATACATTAATAACATAAGAATGTGTAGTTTAAACTACCATGATCTTCCTGATTATAAGAGGCCAAAATCATGCTCTATCACATTATAAATGCAGGTTTCCACTTTCCAGGCATATCTAATTCAAGGAGAGCCCCAAAATCACTTGTATTGGACTATTGGTACAAACTACATTAAAACTTTGCATTGTTTATATATGTTAGAATTGTACGAATATAGAAATAAAGCTCAAAGTGATGGCAAACTTACGATATGTCATGACATCGCTCTCTAAATATAACATGACGGTTCAATTATAAAAGTTAATCAACTACTCACAAGGACTTCTTTTCTCATGCGTAAGTCTCAACAAAAATAGGCATGTAGCAAAAAAAATAATGGTGGAAGTGCTTAAAATAAAGTAATGTTACAACACTTTTGGTCAGCATAATCAATACAATTATTACAAAATGCTCTAAGTTACCAAATAGATTATTATCCCTTAAACTCAATCCAACTTTTATACTTGCCCTCCATATACCAGAGATTGAAGCCCTGAAAACACAAGGGAAAGATTAGAAAATCTGTAATAAAATCATAAAAATAGTGCTTAGAGACCAACACCACAATAATTAATAATAAAATTTCAGAGAATATTATAAATCGCGATCAAATAAAATCATTTAGAAATAAAAGGGAAGCTATAGAAAATCAAAGGATGAGGTGATATACAAAGCTTAGAGTGCAAAAAAAAATTAGATAGGAATTGATGTAAAATGGGTTTTTATAAATGAGAAATTTGAGAATTCTCATTGTGTTTGCAATATCTAAATGACAAGAAATAATAAGGTCAACTGTTTTATCTTCAATGTAGTTATTATTAATTACACCGAATGAAAGGGATTATAATCTATTAACTAGTTTAATTTCCCGTGAAAAATCACGGACTTTTCCAATTCTGTATTAATAGATGTTAAAAAGAAATTTACTACGTTTGTAGTGGTTTGATATTCACAATTTTCTTTAGTGGTTTTTACTATTGCATCATCTTTCTATTATTTTCATTTAACTTTGATTTTGTAGCCGAATAATACCGTTTTGTTCGTCTAAATGATATTTTTCTTTGTTTACAACTTTAAATGATTATATTATAAAAATATTAAGCAGTATTAACCTTAGTTATATACATATATTTTGTATGTAAATTATAATGATACTTCAGATTTAAAATATTTTTCACTCATTTTCTCTTCAACGATGTAGCATTGAATAAAATAAGAACAATCTAAATGGGATGGTAATAGATAAAAACATCACAATATAAATGCAACATTCTCACTTAAAAAAAATCAAAATGATAAGATATTCCACTATTTGGTATAAGTAAAAAAAAAATGATAAAATTACCTTTTTCTAATCGACTTCATGAAAAATATGAGAAAAGCTTTACTTACACTAAACTTGCTTTGTTAATACATATGTATTATGTTGTTAGTGTCAATCGTAACAAACTCACTACATATTATCAAATAATATATACATTAAAAATTTTCCAAAACATTGTATCAACATTAAAAATATGAGACTAAAAAGTTAAAGTTACAATAATTTGATCACTTTATCAACATTAAACTGTGTCAAGAAGTAAGAATACGATACAAGTGCTTGTTAGATTCTTCTCTTTTCTTCTAATTTTTCTCTTTTCTCTTCAATTTTCTTCGCTCATTTGATTATAACCCATTATAAAGGAAAGATAGGAAAAGATTTTCAAAATCGAACAAATGAATATATATATATAGGTAAAGAAAATAACTTCTCCGTCATTTTTGTAGGAATGTGATAGATTTCTTATCAATTGATCTTATTTATAGGTAAAATTTGTTGAATTGGTTTTATAACAGCAGGATATGAAAAGTTTATTATTAAAGTGGGACAATTATAATTATGAAATAGAGTAATGTTTGGGAGAAGATGTTTTAAAACTTAACTATTATATTGATTAATACTTTGCCTTTTTGTATCCTATTTTAAATTCTTTTTTTATAAATGATTTAAGATGGTGAATTTGAGATCATGAAGTGGAGTAATGTTTTGGTAGATGAACATATATTAGTATATTAGATGGAAATTTAAATTTTTGTATAAAGCTACAATTTTTTAAATTTATTTTTTAAATAATGATGATGACGTGACATACTCTAAAAATATAGAAAAGGTGAATCGTGAAAGGTAAATGCTTAGTCTAGCCTTTTTATATTTTATATAATATAAATTTTCCAATTTTTTTGTTTTTTAAAAAAAAATTATTTAAATAAAACCTTAAAATAATTTAGGATTTCAATAAAACCTTAAAAATTAACCATAAATATTGCGTATATAAGAAATTTATAAAACACCATTACTTAATTTCTTAATATATTGTAATAACTAATAATTACATGTACAAAATTTTATGAAAGGTAAGTATAGAGGGCTAATAATTAAATGTACACCATTACTTATGATAGGAATATGTACATTATATTTCAGCTGATGGAGGGAAAACTTTTTGTAGTGTTTACATGTGGAACTTATGGTGGTATCTTAATAACTAAGGAAAACAAAAGGTTGGTCATAAACTAAGGAAACGGTTGTAGTTATGGAAGTGAGTAAAAGCGTGAAAATGGAGGGCTAAGACTTAAGAGTATGGTAAGATAGTGTTTAGTGTTTATTACTCATAAATTTTTGCCGAGAAAATGAAAAGACTATTGCCCTCTATAGTTTATTTGTATTTATTTTATTTTATTATTATAAAATCTTATTATAGATAGGTTTGAGTAAATTCTCATCTTGCAAAGATTGTGCCACGTGTCGCTCTATTAAGTACTCAACTTGCCTTTTTATATTATTGTAAGATGTTGCGGTAATTGTCATTTTAATGTTAAAAGAAGGTGAAGAGTCTTCAGTTAGTGGGAGCCTCAGACGGAGATGAAAAGTGTGCAAAGCTAACGTAAGCTATATGGAGGTTTAGTTAGACGCCAATGACGCCACGTCAATGTGGCTTCAACACATCGCTTAGTTAGACTTTTTATAATATTGTATAGATTTTTAATTTAACATGGAATTGTACATCGCCATGTATCATTCTATTAGCTACTCAATGTAGCCTTTTTATATTATTGTATAGAGAGATTACAAATAGTTGGTAATGAAGATGTAATAATGTGAATCAATTGAAATATTTATTTTGAAAATTTAGTTTTTTTTATTGTGTCAAGGACTCAAGGTATACAAAAAGGCAAGAGAAAATGAAATTAAAGTACGATAATTATGTAGGTTTTTTTATTATTTTTGTTAATTATAGAGGTGACATGTGGCAAGAAGTGGAGACGTGACACGTGTCACTTCAATGGAGGCTCAACAAGCCTTTTTATATTATTGTAAGATTCTATTTAGGAGTTTTCTTTTAGAGACTTATTTGTTACAATTTTCCCTTTCGAATGGACATAATAAAAAAAATACTATGTCTTATTTACATTTTTCATTTCGTAGTTATTATTTTTAAAACAGTAATCCACTACGTAGAAATATTACGTTAACACTAATAACTTTTTACACAAATTCTCATTTGTGACGGGACGATCAGTCGCAAACTTAAGACGGGTCAACCCTCCTCACAAAAAGCAAGTGAGAGGCAAGTGGGGTCTCCATTTACCCCTCGTTTGTTCTTTGTGAGGGAGTTTGACCCGTCTTAGACTTGCGGCGAATCGCAAATAAGACTTGCTGAATTTTTTAATAAGACTTTATTCAACTGATATACAAAGACTATAAATAAATAATCTAATGATAGTATCTCATCACAAATTAATTTTCCAGCAACGTTAAAGAGACAAAATTTCATCTACTAAATTATGATATAGCTAAACCCAAAAATTACGTGCGTGGATAATAATATTCACAAATTCTGATTTGTGACAAGACGATCCGTAGCAAACTTAAGACGAGTCAAAACCACCTCACAAAGAGGAAGTGGCAAGGCAAGTGGGGGGTTCATTTGCCCCTCCCCCTACTTGCTCTTTGTAAGTGGTGCTTGAGTCGTCGTCTTAAGCTCCGTTCTGAATCTACTATATACTAAAGCACAAACTTTTAAAGCGTTCTTATTGGTCGATGAAATAAAAGGATTTATCAAATTTTTAGTGATGTGGGACCCCCCATGTTTATGCTTAGAATTTAATTAGTCTCTCTCATTCATTATTATATACTCTTTTCTACTTTTATTAATTTTATTAACTATTTTATTAAAACAATGTGTTACATTACACTACACTATATTTTATTAACATAACATTTAATGAATAACTAGTTTTGCTACCCGTGAAAATCACGGGTTATCTCTGGATATCCTTTGGCCATTTTATAATATATTTTTTCTTTTAAATACGATGTGGGAAAAAATGTGATCAATTGGTATCTCCATTTTTTTATTATTCGCTTTTTTTATTCTTCGACTTAAAAATAAATAGGCATTATAAATATTTGTTACCAACATGCCATGATAATTTATCCTTACTGTTAAATCATATCGCGATAAATAACATTTAAGATCTTATAAAAACTTTCGAAAATTGAAGATCAGAATAACATCATGTTATCTACATTATGCTCTTTTATAGTTTGACTTGTATGCTAAACTATTTAGAGTTATAATTAACATCTACACAATGTTTTATTTTTTGTGTTTTGTTGTTTACTTTATTGTTTACTTTATTACTAACCACCATTTTTTTATAAGTCACAATAAACGGAATTTGTAAAACAACACCACATGTGTGCACTAATGTATTAATATGGATAATAATGTATTGTTTGAATGGACAAAAGAAGAAGAATATGGTCGTATAAAGTCAAGGCAAGGGATTCACTTTATAGATCTTGAGATACAAAATATTAGAATATGAATATACAACTCGATTATCAATTCGCTAATTAACAACGTTGCCGAGTGTTAAACCCCATATAAGAAAACAGTAATATCATCATGTTTATCCATTAATTCTTATAACCGGTATATTTAATTACTTGTACCAAATACCATCTTATGTCTTACATAGTTAAGGACAATTCACTACACCATAATTGTATTTAACGAAGTAAACCATTATTTCTCTTAAAATATATTTTTATATATACATAAAATGTACAAATGCACAACATATAAAGAGTACAATTAATAATAATACATATTACTTTGAAAAGGTGTCAATATTTTAATTGAAAATTCATGCTTTCATCTAAGTTGGTCAATTCCAATTTCACCATCCTCTCTTTGGTCAAGTTATATATCACTTTGTAACGAATTGTAATTACTTGATTAATAATAAAATTATCATAACTTACAAATTTTTGCTTTCACACATAAATCCATGATTGGTGTGAGCTATGGTGATCGGTCTAATTTTACACTTTACTCTTGTTTCCTTATAATGATCTATCGTTTAAATAATGTAAATGATAATTAGTAATAAGATAATAATGGCAAATGAAAAAGGGGCGTAATAGAAGATTAGAGCAAAAAAATGAGGCGTGGTCCATTTTTTAGGTATATGGTCGATCTAATTTTCACGCTTAACTCATGTATCCTTTGGATTGATCTATCGTGTAAATAATATAAATGACAATAATTTGTAATAAGAAAATAATGGTAAATGAAAAAAAAACAGGTGTAGTATGAGATTAGGCACAAAAATGAGACGTGGTCCATTTGTGAAAGATATAAATGTATAATTTATCTATCTAGATATACATGTAGGACATTCAACTATATACATGATAATTTATGATCCCATAAAATTAAAGGAATACAAGCAAAGACGTTTATCAATTGACTCTCATAAAAAATTAGCAATTATAAAGTTGGTTTTTTCAATGAAGATCAAATAAAATTCGATTTCTATCATTAATGCATATTTTTATCCTAAACGTTTTATCATATTCAAATTTAACTTCCATAAATTTTAGAATTCGATTACGCAAAATAAAAACTTTCAAAGAGAAATGGAAGATTGAATTTACTAATTGTGTGGAAACTAAATTTACCAATGCATGACGTTGTTAGTTAGCTAAGCCTACGACTTTATCAAAGCGTCTTCATTACCGCCTACACAATATAAGAAAAACAAAAAAACAATATACGAGTTAGTAATTGATGATACAAAATTCAAGGCAGTAAAATAAACTACTCAAATTTGTATCCATCACATGACTATTTTAGAGGAAATAAAGAAACAATTAAAATAGAAAAGGCTAAATTATACTAATTTTCTTGGAAGTTGAATGATGTACATTATATTAACATTTGGTGACATCAATATTAATTAAGAAAAAAAAGCATTCAAAAGTTGACATTCAAAGGGTTTTAGATAATGAGCATGTTTATATAATCTTTATAGTGATAAAAATTATTGTAAAATTAGTATGGAAGATGAATGGGTGATGGTTTTAGCATACAAAGGGTTGTAGATAATTAATTGTTTTATATAATACTTATGGTGATAACAATTAACTGCAAAGTTAATATGTGAGTTAAATAGGGTGATGGTTAATATACTTCGGAATTAGAAGAGTCGGCATTCTAATACTACTAATGTAAACACAATGGATGAAGGCTTATGAGGTTGCCACATGGCATTCTAATACTACTCAATCTACCCTTTTTATATTATTGTATAGATAACATAGTTTTATATCATTATTTAATATTTAATCCCATTTTCACATCCGTAAAAAGATATTATAAACACAAATTATTACATTCCATAGAATTAAAATTTACACTCCAAAATTTACATATTACAATTACATACAAATTACTAATATGATTTTCTAATACAAAAATCATAGTATCAGTTTCAAAATATATAGTGTATACCCCGTAAAAAATCATATTATGTTTAAAAATTTTGGGCTCTAAACATTAAAGGGCAAGACATGTTTTCTGAGAACATATAGTTATTTGCATTCCCGTTGATATAAGATATTTTTTTCTTCATATTATTGGTTTAAATTATTATATTGGTTTGAATGTATTAAAATCAGGTTATATTAACAAAATATATTAACTTTTTATCGATTTTTTAATTGATCGTGAATTTAAAATTTATCTTATAAAAACATACTACTTATATATATACTTATATTTTACTTGAATACATTCAAGTTGTTGTTTGTTTCACGATAAAAATAAACAAAAATCTAGTATAATCATGTATCAAATAATAACGGCTTTTATGAATTACAACCCGTGCATTTTCTGCACGGGTTTAAAACTAGTGTATACATAAAGAGATATCCCTATTTATTAAAGCAAGCTGATGTGTCGCTCTGTGCTTGAAAGTCAATTAGCCAAGTTTATTTTTTGATTTTGCTTAATTTAAGAAACCATGATCTATTGTAAAATTTAATTAAAAGTTTGCTAAGAGCGAGTAATAACATGATTTCATTAGCCTCACTCTGAGTTGTTACATCACTTGCAATTATTTTCAAAATAAAATATCAGTAATATACAATTAATCCTTACAGTTCATAAATTATGTGTTTACGATTTTAAATATAAAATATGTCCAGTAATGATATAAAAATTATATGAAAAAAAAACTACAAAAGATGTTGCATAATGTAATACCCCGAATAAAATAAACTTAGAAGATATATATAATAAAAGGAAAAGGACTATCCGAGACATTATATTCTAGACTTCTATAATTATTTGTGTAAACGAAAACAGACTCAATGTCATAAATCTAAATCTACTGGGAGTATACGAGACGGGACTCTTATTTCAGGTAACCCGTAAAATTTTCATCGTATGACTTAAGTTTTACTATTTTAGATAATTACGAAAAAAAGGAAAAAATTACACAAAAACACGAAAGGAATCTAGGCATAGACTAATTGACTCATCATCATTCATCATACATGTTGAACAAATTCCCCGAAGTTGGATAACAATTGGAAAAACATTTAAAGGATAGAATATGTAACAAAAAGAAAGAAACCAAAGCGTATTACCAAAAACCTTCGGAAAGGAAGAAAAACAAATCGGACAACACTAACTGAGTAATCAAAGTCTTTTATATATATCTACAATAAGTCTTACTTGTAACGGGGGTACACGTCGCAAGCTTGCGACGGGTCAAATCTCCCTTACAAAGAGCAAGTGGTAAGGCAAGTGGGGGGCTCCATTTGCACCCCACTTGCCCCCCACTTGCTCTTTGCGAGGGGGATTTGACCCGTCGCAAGCTTGCGACGGATCGGTCCGTCACAAATGAGAATTTGTGATATATCTAAGGTATGATTACGGAACCCTTCGTCAATATAAGTAATAGTTTATATTATTTTATCCGTAAGTTTTATATAAGATCCGTTATAATGCTAGTAGATTGTGGTACTCTTCGTCGTTTTAATTATTTATTTACTGTCTATTATAATTATTTATAGTTAAAATGAAATGGTATCATCAATAATTAGTTATAGAAATTGGACTGTAAATTTTATATTAATTCCGTTATATTGATTACATATAATAATTATGTTAAAGATGCAGTTTTAATAGCCCGAGACAAACAAGTTTAATTTTTAACTAACCATACTCCCATCCAATGTAATTGATAACTCCATTTGATATAATGAAAATAAACTTGGACAATAATATATTTTATAGCCTAATATTTACTTAATCAGACACAAGAAGTACTAAATACTATGATAGGATTTGTATAATGGTAATTATCTAAGGAAATAAAATGACTAAGAGGCCTAAATATACATTTTGGATGTTCGGATGACAACTGAAGTCTCCAAATGAAATGGAAAGTACGAGTAAACTAATTAATAGTTAATAATTGTGCATAACTAACAACAATATAAAAGAAGAGCACTAAATTAAATTACAATGCTGATCAAGCACAAAATATTGTGTGTGGGTTCATGATTAAGCTAACAACTCTTATTTAAGCAAGGTATGACTTCTGAACCTTCGTCAATATAAAATAAATTATTTCTGAACCTCCGTCCATGTTATATTTATGTCTTGTATGCTATATTGTTTGGCATGGTGGAACTGTTGTTATCGTGCATAATTGGCCAATTGTAGCATTCAGGATACGGTTATTGGATAGAGATGACATTGTTTTGTAACCTGTGTACACGGAAGGGGGCGCGGCTCCATGTGAACTACGGTTCGTTATCTGGCAATAGCCGAGGTGGGTCTTAGACCTGAGGTTCTTATCCTATGTACATGGAGGTGGGTCTTAGAGCTGAGGGAGTGTGTATCTCCGTAATGTCTCTCTTGTTCGGTAATGGTAGACCGATACTAATGTGATATGAATATGTGTTCTTATGAAAATAAGACATGATATAATGCTTTGGATACCTGACTAGTTTGTGGCAGGGAATATTGTATGAATATTGTATGTTGATAAGTTATTGACTCGTTGATGTGATATTAAAGAGGAATAATGAATAATGAATAATGAAAATGACATAAGGCGGGTGGAGGTAACCGAGGTCATACTTAGTCTGTGGTTGGCCGATCCCGTTATTTTTATATATTTTTCAGGTACCAGTATCAGGGACGGTCAAGAGTGAAAAACTCCATATAAAAGACGAGACTTATAAGATGTGTAATTAAATAAATAGAGTTTTTAGTTTATAGTTTTATAAGTGTATTCATTTTATTGTATAAGCCTTGTATTTTCCGGGCTTGTATTTTCCAGAGCGAAAATACGGCGGTGACGCCCTGTAATTCCACTGATGTCTATTATTAATAAAAAGATCTATTTTAAGCTAACCGTCTATTTTTCGAGGCGTTACACATAATGAGAATCAGAATTTTTCAGAATCCTTCGTTTTATGATGATGTTGGTGATTAAAAGAAACCCGTCGACAAAATAAAAAAAATCGATAAGTTTAATATAACACTACAAGAAAGAAGTCATTTTGCGACGGATTTTTTGCGACGGAAATAAAATCCGTCACAAAATGGACTTTGTGACGGATTTTTTGGTATTTTGCGACAGATGGTTTGCGACGGATTGAATTTCGTCGCAAGTAGTCATTTTGCGACAGAAATTCCGTCGCAAATGAAATTTTTTAGCGCTCATTTTTCGGCTCGCGCGGGAAAATATATTTGCGACGGATTAATTTATTTGCGACGGAAATTCCGTCGCAAACCCATCCCATATCGGTAAAAAACAGCATATTTCTTATGTTTATATAGGTTCTCTCACCTCTTACATTGAATATGTGACTTATGATTGACTCGGAAAAACATGCGGTAAAAAAAAGCGCGAGTTAAATACACGCGCAAATGATAATATGTCAAAAAAAAAAAAAAATAGGGGTTGTGACGGAAATTCCGTCGCAAAATTCCGTAGCAAAAATTTGCGACGGAATTTCCTTCGCAGAATGTACCTCTTTCGACGAAAATATGCGACGAAGTATTTGTGACGGAAATTCCGTCGCAAATGTCTTTTGGCGACGGAATTAAGCGTATTTGCGACGGAATCGTCCGTCGCTATGAGTCTTTTTTTTGTAGAGTAATGCATGTAGCAACTAGCAACTATGGTTTATGGACATAAAAACGTAGAAAAATACATTTCAGATAAAATTAAAAAATCGGAAATTTCAATTAATTAAATCCGGAATTTCAATTAATTAAAATACCTGAGATCAATCAATATAAAAAATCATGAGCCAAACGAAAAAAAAGGAGATGTAAACAAAAAATATTAAATGAAACAAATAGAGATGAGAATATTTCAAATTTCACAAAATTATAAGATCTGCAATTGTGTAGGGCATTACTTACAAAATACATTATAATGTGTCTAGGTAGATATGTTGGAGACATAAAGTACTTGCGAAAGACTAAATTGATGAAAGGCGGAAACCCTAAGGAGAATGCATGTACACTCTCTCTTGTATCATTGTAGCTGCTTGTTCAATTTCCTTGATTGTTGAATCCTGATGAAAGGCTAAATTGATGAAAGGCGGAAACCCTGAGGCCAGGTATGCGCCACCATAATCGGTTGATTAAGTCTATAGTTTTCGGGTCATTTGTGTTCAATTCATACAACCTGTCATATGTATCCGGAGTCAAGGAAGACATACAAAACTTGAGTTCAGTAGCAGCTAATCGATTCTTGAGATATTCATCAAAACTTAAATCTAGTATTACTCTAATATTCATCAAAAGTTACAACCAATAATAATAATAATGAAAATATTATAAACAATAACAATAATATTCAAAAAGTTACAGGTCAGATCCATATAAAGTTGGAGTCTTTGACGCTACCTTGCTTAGTAGTATAAGAAGAACAAAATGAAGACGACAAATAAGAATGTTCCAGCTCTGACGTTGTCTTCAGTGGCGGCTCCGGCGGCTTATCACCCAAAATTTTGAGACGAATGCAAAATACTCGTACTTTTTGTAAGTAAACATTTAAATACGACATTTTTTTTGTAGTGTTTAGATATTTTATGATTATATGGAGGATATATGGAGGGTGGAAGGTGGTAGGTAGAAAAAGAGGAGAAAGAAGGAGAGGGAGAGTAAATAAATAGAAGAAAGAAAGAGAGTGTCTGTGTGATGGAATAATGTAGTAAAGTATAACGACTGGATCTTAATACGTAGAAGTACACAAAGGATTATACTTACCACGATTTTATGCAGAATCAATTTAGAGTTCGTGGCAAGATATACTTTCGCCACGGGTCAGATATAGTTCGTGGCTAAATTAACTATTAGCCACGGCTGTTGCCAAATTCGTGACGCAAGTGACTTTTTGCCACGGGAAAATCTTTCCCGTGGTAAATTTTTTTTCTAAATTATTGAAAGAAATTTTTTCTGTGACTAAGCAAAATTAAGCCACAAATTATAAATTTTCGTGGCATAAATCGTGGCCCAAGTGTTAGTTTGTTTTAGTGAGAGGCTAGCTGCCATCTGAGCAACAAAACTACGCCTACAAACCTTCCTTCCCAGTTCAGATTTGAAAACCATACCATCATAAAAGACCATATGCATCATCATATAGCATCCAGATTCAGCATCATTAGTGTCTTGACTTTGCCAATCCAGCTGAACAAGCACGAGATCAAAAGTTACAATATAGTCTGATTTGACAATGGATCTTGACTCCAAGTAGTCACTAAAGTGACCAGCCTGAAAATTCAAACAATATAATGTCATACAAAATTAAGAAATGTAGCAAATATAAATAAAAATATAATTTATAAAAATTACATACCACAAATGACGAGAGCTTGAATACATCTGACTCTTTCCAATTACTGTATATGGTATGATCAAGGACTTCACTACGTTTCATGACAAAGTTCACGCAAACACAAAAGTAGTGCTTCTCATGGTATAATGGTATGAATATCAGGTCGGATCCAAACTAAACGATATATCATATATGTACAAACACTTGTTCCATAATTCAAAAATATAATCAACACGTGTGTCAGGTTGACTAGAATCAAGTTCTTCTTGTTGAATATTAAGAATAAGGTCCTACAAAAAAATAGGTATTCACGACAAATGCACATATTATTATTATTTGTAGTATAAAAGTGACAATTAAAACCTTAAAAGGAGAAAAAAAAACTACAATGACGGTAACAAACAATCCAGAAGTTAATTAAAATGTCATAATGGAATAAAATAGGAAAGTGATTTACCATGTGTTGAATGCCCATAAATAACTTGGGGGCGCCGTTTTTCCTTCAAACTCCAATACATTCAGCAAAATAGACCAATAATCAACGACAACTGATGTCATGTTTAAACTCGGATGCATAGAAAATATATCCTCACGTGTAAGATGTGTTTCTTTCCCATACAAGGCGACAATTTCACTGTGAAATATGCAAATGATAATTTAGGAAAAATGAAATACCAAACTGGAAAAAGAATATACAAAAAACAGTACATAAAGTCGATCAAAACTTACGTATTTGACAAATCATGATCATCCAAGAAGCAGTAGTCTACCACTTCTTTCCTCATATTTTTCATTGTTGCAAAATTAGCTTGATTTGCCCTAAAAAATCTAGAAATAACAAGAAAATCCTTAGTCTCACCACCACAAGGAATCGAACAACCAAGTGCATCAGATTGACCACGGAAACGATGACCACGACTTCCTAGAATTGTCTTTGAACTACAGTTTGAAGCATGAGATGGGTTTTTAAATGATGTCAAAGGATATGAATAAGTTCCGACATTATTCGCAGCACTAGCTTCAAGACGCGGTGGAGTTTCAAAAGATTTTGTTTTTGCCCCTTTCGCAGCCTTCCCAACTGGTAGTTTCCCATCAGCTTTCCTTTTCGACCCTTTGACAAGATTTGTCACCTTTCCCTTGCTAAATACCTCAACCTTTTTCAAATCATCTTCTCTTACTGTATTCATATCACTCAATACAAGGGTCGCAACAATTTCACCTCGGTAAAGATGCCGATAATTCTTATCAGCCAAATCACAGTTGAAGAAACTTCCGGTATAGAGCAGCATGTGGATCATTAAGAAAATACCACAGTCATCATGTGGCCTGATGGTGTTTGCCACGAAAAATTGACGTTAACAAGTTCAAAATTCGGAATCTCCGAGGCTCGGGCAATGCCTTCGGACAGTAGGTATTCTCCCATCAATTGTGCCTGTACATAAATTAATGTATATTTTAAAATGCGAACATACTAACAAAACAGTTCAGAAATTTGTTTTTGTCATTTTAACATAATTCCATGTCACTCTAACTAAATTACTGTCATTTTAAAATATATTCTAAAGGGACATTAAAATCACTTACCGTGACAAAGAAAGAGTTAAAATGACATTAAAGTTAGTACATTCAATTTGGTTAGAGTGACAAAAACTAAAATTAGAGTAACAAATAAAATGATTAAAGTGACAATTGTAATATATAACTTCATTTAACTGACAGTTTATAGTTCGTTTTTAAATGACAACAAATGCAATTAGAGTGTCACAAAAATTTGTTAAAATGACAACAAAAAGTAGAAATCAAACAAACACAAATACGTACAACAGTAACTGTAGCTTTCCCATAAGGAGTATCTTGTATTGGATCACCATAACATCGGTTGTCAAGATACTCAACTTGCTTTGTTAAAAATTTGATACACACACAGGTGAAATGATCATTGTGACCTGACAGAATAGGTATGAAGACCTAAAAACATATTCATAAAAAATTAGTTACCTTGAAATTACCAGATCAAATAATGAGAAAAAAGAATTAGAAAAACATAAAAATTGTACCATATCTGCTCCAATATTGAAGTTGTTATTACTTAGTTCTTTCCATAATTTGAAAGAAGTTAAAATTTCTTCCTTCAGAGATAAGTTCATTTCTGGAGTTTGGCCCTTCATTATTAGATTCAATGCATACTGAAATTTAGGAAAGCATTGCTGGTTTAGAATTATAAACTAAAACAAGAAAGACAAAAAGGAAAAAAAAGTCGGATAGAAAAGATAACATACAACGTTGCTGAGACCAACAAAACAACGAGAATTTTTAACAGGGATATAAAGACTGGAGCAAATGACATTCAACAACAAACACCAACAATCAATGACATTTGTCACCACTTGCTCCGCCGGAACCATTGTTGTTGCAATGTCATTGATGTGGTCGTTATACACCAAAAATAAAACCTAAGTCTACTAACTAAGAAGATAGCGGAAGTAGGGTCGATCTCCACAGGGAGGAAACTAATTAACTGAAATCTAAATCTGCAAGTAACAGTCTGGGGGGTTTGAAAAGGTTTTGAACTAAACTAAATAAGATTAAAGGAAGAGAAATAAAGATAAAAATAAGTATGAAATAAATCAGATAAGAGAGAAATATGCTAGGATTCGGTCTACTGCGGTATCAGCATCTACGGGTCAACTAAGTCAGTCAATCTATCAATGAGAAGAGCAATGGTTTTCTCCTCTCGGTCTCAAACCACCCTAGGGATTTTTCTAATTAACTCTCGTCCTTTTAGGAGCCACCTATCAATTCTAAGCAAGCCTTCCCTTCCAATCTCTCGATCCAGGTCGGGGTTAACTACCTAGCCTAGTCTCCTGCGTGCACTCATTCGACTAAACCTCAATTAAATTGCTTAGACTGATTCTCATATTCAAGACTAACTAAAATAATCTATCCTAACATGCCTCTACACTACTACAAAAACAGGCTATGACAACGGTTAAAAACCGTTGTAATATTAAAAAGCGGACGTTGTTAAAGCCTCCGTTGTTAAAGGTTTTAACAACGGTTCCTATTTAATGAAAATACCGTTGTGAATAGTTTTAACAACGGTACAAAGTCGTTGTCATTACTAGATAACTGTTGTTAAAACGTGTGAATAATTATGGTGGGAAAGATACGAGAACGGTTCTATTAAATGAAACCGTTGTTAAAGGTATGATTAGTTTTGGTGGGAAATATTATAACAACGCTATTGTTTTTTAAACCCGTTGTGAATATAGTTAATTACAACGGAGTATAATAAAGAAGCCGTTGTGGAAAGTTTTAATAACAACAGGTATTCTAGAATACACCGTTGTTAAAGGTATGATAAGTTTTGGTGGGAAATATGTTACAACGCTTTTAATGAATTTTAAAAAACCGTTGTTATTATTTTTATTATTGTTTTTGAAAAAATTGTAATTTGTTCCCCTGCCACCACTGAAAATCCTGCATAAATCAGCAGCAGTAGCAGCAGCACGCATCATAAACCAATTTCAGAAGCAGCAAAATGATATATCTATATATAAATCAGAGCAATTCATGTACAGGGCAATTCATGTACATGGCAATTCATGTACAGCAGCAGCAAAATGATATATACAACCAAAATGATCTCTTTCAGAGCAATTCATACTTACAACTTGCTCTAATTAATGACTTCTACAAATTAAAGTTCCCTATCTGCTTCCAAAATAATCTAAGTTTCATTTATTCTTTCTTTGTTCAAGGACGTATTTGCCCAACAAGTCCCTTACCTCGTCTATATTGTGCTTAGTGTACTCAGGAACATGTGGCGTGTTGATTAAATACTGCGGATAAAACAAATAAAAGACATCGATCAGTAGGGTAACAACAGTATCGGCATATCATACATAATTAGCAACATCGATCATATAAAGCAGAAAAGATATCAGCTCTAATGAAAAAAAGTAAATAATAGCTACATTAAACTACTAACTCTTTCTGGAATGCTGATATATCTTCGCCTAATAATCTCCAACATGAAACGACAAACGTAGTATCCACATTGGATGCTATCCGGCTGTTTAGGGACCTATTATTACATAATAAACGAAGAGACGAGAAGGCAATTACCAATTAGTTTAATGCGTAATTAAAAAAGACAGATGTATATGCGTACTTAGTTTAATGCACTTAATTATTAAGGTATTGTATTTGCGCGTACGTACCCCTGTTATCGTAATAAAAGTAGGGCCATCATCAGAATATTCTGTCGGTTGATTGCCGGTTGCTCTTTTCTTCTCAAAGGCCCTTTAAAAAAGGAAAGAGGCCGAAAGTCACATAAACTTACTTAATAATAATAAATGAAACTTAATATTATATGTGCCAAATCATCATCAGTATTATAAACTTACTTAATAATCAACATCTTAAAGGTCTCGGATGGTTGTCTATGCAAAGAGTCCAACCAAAATACTTTCTTCGTGGTCGGATTGATCGCTGATAGCACCCAATGTCTCCTAGAGATCGAGAGACACATCATTATTAACAAGCACAACATGCATTATCATAACCAAACATATAAAAATGCAATTGTATTTGGAATCGTAATATTAATTATATATTACCCGGCTTCATTATAAGGGGCAAAAATGAGCTTATTGTTTTTCGCCAATTCCCCAGCAATATAATTTACACGTTCTTCATACGAAAACATCTCGATATGCATAGATAAAACATTTGGGCACATGAATCCGTATTGAGGAAGTGGATTATTGGTCTCGGGGATCACAACCGAGTTCAAGTACCTACATGACGGTTTTAATTCCGATATTAAAAACACTATATCTTAGTCAGAATATTAGAATACTGCATGATTTAATTTATTAAGAAACTTACTTCATCCAAACATATAGGTGTTGGACATCAATCTCGTCAAGGTCAGCCCAAACGGCTAGCATTTCCCAATCCAGCATTGCTTGGCGTTCTACCCCTACAATATCATTCTCGAGCGGAATAATTATTAATTGCTCGCTTGCTATGCGTCTCTCAGCCTCCTTATAAAGCTCCAGCATCGCCACCGTTCGTACTTTTTCCATGTAAACGTTCCCATGAAATTTAGTACTGGATAGACTCCTGACCTCTTTCAGCTTGGGGAAATGATGCGGTGTGCTACCTTTCACAACCTACATGTGGCTAACTAAATTAAGTTGCTCTTTCAATGATGAGGCGATAGTAGAACTTAAAATATAAAGAGAGTTGATTAAATACCTCATCAAGTTGTTGTTTTGACGAGGTAGTAGAAAGATTATTGTCTATCGAGTTAGACTTATCCATGTTTTTTGTTACCTACAAAACAAAAATAAAACATATAAATTTCACTATTTATGAAGGTGATGAACAAAGACAAAAGGCGGGTTAAATTAGATGTATTTTTCTAACCCCGGCTACATTCTGTTGAATTTTACGATCACGAGCCAGGAAAATGTGGCTTTCAGGCCATTGGACAAAACCTTTAACCGCATCTGCCAGAATTTGAAGGTCGTCGCGGACTGGGACGGGCAGTTTACGGGTTCCATAGCCCTTCGCGACTCCCACTATCCCCACTTTTGAATGCTTCGGCAAGAGTGGTTCGCCATGAACCAAGATGGTTTCCGCTGAGTCCTTGGGCTTTGGGTATACGAAACCCCGGGCAACAATCACATCCTCTTTGAATGAAGGGTCGGCGAGAAGAACAAATACCCGCTGTTTTGTGGCCTGAAGAATACACATTATTTACTAAATACCAAAATATAATTGATATCATAAATGATCTATATTGAGTATATAATGTAAAGTTAGTTACAAGTATTTATTGTTGGTGGGTAGGCTATTATACTTGAACATGTCCAGACCAGATTTAGCACTGACATCATATACTAACTTCTTATATTCTACATACCTCATTATTGTCACCCGTCTTCTCAGCCGGCTCCTCAAGTTGCGTCCCCTTTTCAGAGTTATTTACCTTATAAAATTAATTAACCAATCAAAGGCATGGCTGCTGGAAAGAACAAATGCAGAGGTTCAAAATGGTTATGTCGTATTTACCTTATCGGCTTGAGGTATCAAAACCTCAGCAGCATTAGGTGCTTCACCCGTCTCCTCAAGTTGCGTCCCCTTTTCCGACTCATTTACCTAATAAAATAAACCAATCAAAGGCATGGCTGCTAGAAAGAACAAATGCAGAAAAAAAAAAATCATATTTACCTTATCGGCTTGAGGTATTAAAACCTCGACAGCAGTAGGTACCTCACCCATCTTCTCAGCCGTCTCCTCATGTATTGGCAAGGTAGTAGTGTCTGCCTCTTGGCAAATCTGTTGCACTACCTCACCCTTTTTAATGACATCCTCCATCATCTTCAATTCTTCTTCGGAAGGCTTGCCTCCAGAATTCATCTTCAGTATCACGGAGGCCAATAACTGAACCTGCACGCCCAAAATGTAGAATCAGCAATTTGTTAAAACAATAACATGTGAATTTTAAATGACAATAACAAATGGTATACGTACCATGTCAGCCTTCCCCTTATTTTTCTTCTTCTTGTTCGAGCTAGTTGTCCCATAATATTTCGTGACTCCGACATGTAATGGGACGCCCCTCAATCGACCTGGATGCTCGGGACGGCCGATCGCTCTAGCAAGAACGTCGTCACGACCACTCGGAGTGAATTTCCCTTCCGCAACCTCCTTCAGAACATTCTCCTATAATATATTAAATAAACTTAATTTAATTTTTGTTACTAAAATAAATAGATAGTTAGACATACAAGAATTGAACAATAAAGTTATTAAAAACCCGTCTTAATAAAAATAATACTTACTATGTTGGCCAAGACTTCCTGATCATATTCGTTACATGTTCGGGATCCTTTAGGCGTGTGCCCTTCTTTATAAGTTACGTGCCGATTCAAGTCGGTCACACCTTTTGACACCTACACGTTAACTCAAAAATAATATATGTATACATGTATATCAAGTCCAAGTATGATTAAAAAAATCTAATATATAGATGCTACTTACGAGATTTTCTTCTATCAATCTGTAACCGCCTCGAGAACCATAATATACCCCCCGCTTCTGTGAGATGTTAGCACGATTTCTGGCGCTAACGCTCTTCAAATCATATAAAATCGCAAGTAGATGAGACAATTAGAAAATTATAGATACAAGTAGAGTTTTAGAAAAATGTAACCTGAAACTTTTAGAAAAATGTAACCTTAAGTAGAGTTTTACAAAAATGTAAACATATGACATGGATACTTAACCTGAAACTTTTCAGTAGCTCGTTTCGCCTTATAATTATCCCATTGTTGCTGAGTGATGTGGGGGTACTTTGTCGGTGGGCTCTTATGCATCTGCCCCGTCTCCTTGTCCACATACAAGTGTAATTTGGCAAGGTCACACCTCCACTGCCTTAAGACTGCCGCTGCCTTACGTAATAGATACTTATCATGGCAGTCTGGAATATCGAAAGCTTCCTGCATCATCATCATATATACTAATAAGCGGCTGTCTAATATCATACCTTTATACGAACCTTTATACGGCTTCCTGCCTTATGTAATAGTAACTTATGCAAAATAAAATGGTGTTTAGCTAAAGATATTATCATACCTTTATACGTTTCAAGAGTAAGTTCTGCAATGAAGGATTTATATTCCTGAAATCATCTAAATCTATAGGCACAAACTGTTTGGTTGTAACTCCAATCCAAGTGGCTAAATGGCTAGCATTTGGACCAGTAGGAACACCTTTCACACTCCATTTTATTTCCATCGGCGTTTTTGCCGCTATAGCTGCAAGGGCTGCAGAGCACTTCGAAGCACCCCTCTCACCAGGCTTATCCCCCTTATCATTGTTTTCTACTCTTTTCCGTTTTTCACCCATGATAATCCTAAGACACTAAGACCTTCAAAAGAAATGAAATAGTAACGGAACAGAGTCATGCATACAGCGATTCTAAAACCCTAAAACCTTGAAATGAATGAAATAGTAACTGAACAAATAAAGAGTCATGCAGAGATTCTAAAACTCTAAAAACTTAGAAAGGAATGAAACTAGATGATAAAGAGAACGATAAATAGAAAATGAAAACAAAAAGATGAACTTCAATCTTAAAACCCTAAAGACGAAACACAAAAATTACCTGCTAAAGAAAATGAGAACAGGGTGATGATAAAGAGAACAGGATGATGATCACGAGTACGAGGAGGATGATGATGATACTAAACAAAAAGATTTGTGTTGTAAACGAGGATGATGGTAAACGAGGAGGATGATGATGATAATGTACGTGTGTAAAATTTACTCTATAGGATTGTAAATTATTTTTTATTAAGAGAAACTAAAGGGTTTATTAAGAGAAACTATTGACAACGGTTATCCTACCAACCACCGTTGTTATAGAGTAATAACAACGGTTAAATAACACCCGTTGTAGAAAGTAATAACACTAAGACAACGGTTTATTTATTATAAACCGTTGTTGAAAGTAATAACAACGGTGAAATTCTAAAACACCGTTTTTATAGATTATGTATATTTTTTTTAATTTTTCAGATACGCGCGCGCGGTATTAAAATTTGAGGCACGAAATAAACTCATTAACTTTGCTCTGAATTAATTTATTTAACTTTGCTCTAAATTTAATTTAATTTATTTTACTTTGCTCTAAATTTTATATTATAGGCGTAAGTTACGTTTAATTATTAGCTCGGATCGGGTTTGGCATGGGAATCAATTCCAATCGGGTTAGATTCGGCGGGTTTGTAATTAATAACTTTATCGATCGGGTTAGTTATTAATTATTATTAGTTTGAATTGGTTCAATTCGGGTCGAAGCGAGGGTCCTTTCGGCTTTCAATTCGTGTCTGTTTCGGGAATGATTATAATTGGGCGGGTCGTCGATAATTTCTGGGTCAAGCGGATGTGGTATATATATATCGAGTCTAGATAGGGATCCTCGAATCGGGTCATTTTCTTTTTAATTAAGGAACTGGTTATTATAATTATCATGCATCACTAGTTAACCTGAAACTGATCGATCGGGTGGCCAGGCCAGCAGTTACGGATCGGGCAATCCACTATCTAGAGCAAGTAGCTATGTACTTCGGGTCGATCGCTTTTGGGCCGGGTCGGGGGCACGTGTCATTATTAACCTCGTATATATGTACTACTTATTGCAATAATATTGATGATAATATAATATTGATGATATATATATATATAATTAATGATGATGACTTCCGGATCATTAATTAATGCTCGTACTACTTTGCAATAATAACATATTCATCAATGCACATGCAAGTAAGTATTATATATACACGTCAATGTTTCCCAAATTAAATAATGATGATATATATATATATATATATATGGGGACGATCGACTTCGTTCATCCAAGTACGCTAATAAAAGGGACGGATATATTGACGATACGATGCATATATATATATATATATATGCTCAAACTAATTAAAAAGGACGGTTTATTGCTTTTTTACCAGCTATTATATATAATATATATTATATTATTGTGTATGTATGTATGTACATACGTTTTATCAACAAATAAATGGTTAATAATAATAGGCCATATTCCGATCAGGTAGTTAGATTCGTCGGGCCGTTTTTGCATCACAAACCTGAAACTGTCCGACCCAAAATTAATTAGCTAGTATCGGGTTATTTAATTTAATTCGATAGAAATCTTTATTTATTATCCGCGTGATGATTATTAAGTATCATTTTCGGGTCGGATCACTTTTAATTATTAAGTATCATTATTAGTATACGTGTGTTACTTCAAAATAACCCTAAACCCTAAACCCTAAACCCTAAACCCTAAACCCTAAACCCTTGGATCTTTGAGTATGGATGGCTGAGATTTAATCCCAAAATATTATACTCTACTGTTTCCCATGCACAATCATTAATCATGCAAATACACATGTTCCCACGTTTGACATTCCCTCTCTGAAAACACATTTTCCCACTTTACCATATCTCTCCTCCTCTTCTCATTTTTCTGATTTTCTCTTCAAACTGTTCGTCTTCCTTACTCCATCTTCATCCTTACTCCATTTTCATCCATAATTCATCCATATTTATCATCCTTACTCTATTTTCATCCATAATTCATCCATATTTATCCATTATAGAGAGTTCAACTTGCTATCTTCATCCTTAATCTCCGGTACATTCATCCCTATTTATCCATATTGTAGTTTTGCATTATTTTTCTTTTTATTAACCAAGTTGAATTTGTTTCGTGTGGTTTTATCATTGTTCGTTTAATTTATTTCGCCATTTTTGAATTTTAATAAGTTGAACCTGTATCGCCATTTTCTCAGAAGTTTATCAAATTTACTGTATAATGCGTTTCTCCCTTTTTTGTGTTTCTCCCAATTGCATTACTTGTAATTTAATTGCCCGATATATTTGTAATTGTACATGAAACTTTAAAGTTTGTTATTTGTAACTTTAAACCTGTTTAGTGTAACTCTAGATTTGTGTTTTGTAACTGAATTCTGTAGTCCACATTATAATTTTGAATGTTTTTATGAATTTGAAGTTGTGTCGTGTCCTACATGAAACTTTAAAGGTTTTTTTTGTAACTCTAACTACTAATTATGAAACTTTAGTTCATCAAGGAAAGAAGTGTGTTGTTGACTGCTGTTGTGTCTTGTATACTGTAACTCTAACTAGTTTTTATGAAACTCTAACTACAATTTATGAAACTTTAGTCTATATAGTCTGTAACTCTAATTATTATTTATGAAACTGTTGTTGAATGTTTTTATGAAACTCTAACTAGTTTTTATGAAACTCTAACTACAATTTATGAAACTTTAGTCTAGATAATCTGTAACTCTATTTATTATTCTGTAACTCTAACTAGTTTTTATGAAACTCTAACTATAATTTATGAAACTCTAACTACAATTTATGAAACTCTAACTAGTTTTTTTGAAACTCTAACTACAATTTATGAAACTCTAACTAGTTTTTTTGAAACTCTAACTACAATTTATGAAACTCTAACTAGTTTTTATGAAACTCTAACTACAATTTATGAAACTTTAGTCTAGATATTCTGTAACTCTATTTATTATTCTGTAACTCTAACTAGTTTTTATGAAACTCTAACTACAATTTATGAAACTCTAACTACAATTTATGGGACATGTTTATCAAGGGATGTGGTTGTTCGTTTAACACGAACGCAGAACTATTTTTCATACCAGTTAATGTCGACGAGCATTATGCGTGTGTATGTATCAATTTCAAATCAAAGACTATTGAACTCCTCGATAATCAATATTACCCGGCTTCCAAACAGTCCGACATCGTTGTCGTGGCTATTATAATTGTAAGTTTTAATTTCTTTACTTTCCACTGCATTATATTATCAAATTTACAAATTCACTTCACAAATTTTGTTCATTTACCACCCTATAATAATGTATATGTAGGGCGAGGTGTTTAGCGACTACTTGGAGTCCAGGGGTCTGGGAAGGGCAGAAGAAGTCCCTATGTTTGAGAGACGTCAAATAAAATTAGTCTGGCAGGGTCCAAAAGCTAATATTGTAACACCCGGAAATGTACCTTATTTTTATAGTGAAAATATTTTACGGATACTTTTCAGTAATTTTAAGTTTTAATTTAGAATTTCCGAGTTCGTATTTGGAATTTCCGCGAGATTGCATGAGAATCCCGTCTTAAGGCGTCTTTGACTTTTCTTGACTTTTGAGTCGTCTTTGACTTTTCTTGACTTTTAAGTCGTCTTTGACTTTTCTTGACTTTTAAGTCGTCTTTGACTTTTCTTGACTTTTTCCTTATACATATCATACTACCACTTAACCTATTTCATTCATTCAACACAATTCCACTTACTTCATCACTAAGAAACCCAAAATCCTTTCTTCCATAATCTTTCCAAGCTTAGATTCATCGTATCTCCTTCGTTTCTTATTTGAATTCACGTAAGTTCGTCTCATTCTTCCCTCTTACCTTCCTCTATCCGTATTGGTAATAAAATTACCGTCTTTCTCGCTTTTTAAATTATCCGTCTTTCTCAAGGTGAAATATATTCATCTTTTATTACCTAATTGTAGGTGGAGACTACTAGGAAGGCTTAGTAATCGATTAAAGACGCGTAAAGGTAACGGTGAAGGTTTACTCGATATCATTTACGTGTTTTACATGCTTTATATGCTAGAATTCGTATTGGATTACGATTAGTAAGTTTAGGAATTATGTTATGGGTGATGATTGTTGTTATTTGATGATTTTTGATGATGAATATTGATTGTTGATAGTTGATAGAAGTGAATTATGAAAATTGGAAATGATAGAAATGGTGTTGTTGTTCTCGGGTGGACTCGTGCAATTTCACTGCACCGACCCTTTTTCGTAGAATGATCATATCTCCTTTGTTACTTGCTTGTTTTAGGCTTGTAACCATTCGTTGGAACCGTAAGAGGATAAGCTATCACCTCAACTTAGAATTTCTGCATTCCCATATCTAGAACTCTAGTTATGACCGTTTGAAGTGGACCCTTGTTTTAGTTAGTTTCCAAACTTGGTTTTTGTGTGTAGTTGTGCTCCGAGCCGGGGTACCGGCCGCCTCCCTCCACACCGGCCTGGAACACGGCTGTGTTTTTCTCATATAATTTCTAAAACTCGTAATTTATAATAGTTCGCATGATCCGTTTATCGTATAATTTTACGTAGTGACTTATAATATTCATGTTTTGGATGTATGATATTTCATTCGCTTGTATCACATGTTTTGTGACGGTTTTTGCTATGTCCCACTTTGAGTCGGTTTTTACAAATGTTACGGTTGGAGCACTGTTTTGTCTTGTGCTTTGTACTCTCATTCCCTTGGCTACCTTCCCGTTCGTAAGGCTGGAATGTCGGAACGGAGAGGTATCCTACTGCTTAAATGCATGTGTTAGTGGGCATACGACGACGTTGTTGGGAGTTGAACGCATTGTGTTGATCGACCCGGCCGTCAAATGTTGTGTACTTGCGAGGTGGTGTTATTTGCATGTAGCGTACCGCTTGTTATGAGGCTTGAGCTCTTTTCCGCCTCTTTCGTGAATGTCGACCGAATTTGGGGTACTCGGCGTCTATGATTGACCGAGTCTTGGATGCGAAACGTTTATCGCATGTCGAATCAGAACATGATTTATTCCGAGAGTCTGGCCAGGTTTAGACTAGGACCGGATATTTATTATCGTCGTCCTACCGGAGGAAATTAGTGCACATATACGAAATGTGATCGTGTATGCGTTCAGGGAAATGTTTATCTCGTGGGATGCCTGTTAATCATACTTGTCATGTACATGATGCTAGTGCGTTTCATTTACCGTGAGAGTTGTCGTCTTTGAGTCGTCGTCTTTGAATGCGTGATTTCATGATATTATTCATGGTCATTGCATGATTGGACACCGTCAATGTCTTGGTTCGTGAATG
>JAIUZE010047780.1:0-25379 GCA_022085475.1 Heliosperma pusillum | reverse complement strand
GGTAATTGATTAGATATAATTATATATTAAGTTAATTAAATTAAATATCAAGATATTATGTTATATTAATGAAAAGAAAGACAAATATCTAGTCTTATTAGAGGAAAAGGAGCCGTGTGGTATGTGATAGTCGGGTCTGTTTTTGTAAACGATTTGCGTAATTTTCGTTGACGGATCGATAAAGTAATAAATATCTAAGATATTATTATTAGTTTAATCAAAAGAAAGAAAATATCCTAAGTGAGTGGAAAAAGATGACATGGGCGTGTGACTCATGCCAAAGTCGAGTTTCGGGTTTGTTTCGGGATTTAAGTGACTCGGGAATAGTTAAATGACGTTCGGGATTAAACCGTAAAAGTTATTCTTAAATTCCGAATAAATTCAAAATAATTATATTAAATTATCATAAATCTAAATAAATCTTAATAAAAATAAATTAAAAATATTATTTTTTTTAAATAAAATTTCGGTCTTCAAAATTACAAGGCGAGTCGGAAAAGTCAACGAAAGTCAAAGTTGACTTAAAAACGGGATTCTCATGGAATCTCTCAAAAATTCCAAATACGAACTCGGAATTTCAAAATTCAACTGGAAACTATAAATTCCACTTTAAAACTTAAACAGGCTGAAAAGTATTCGTAAAATATTTTTACTAGAAAAATAGGGTACTTTTCGGGTTGTTACAGTCACCCCTCCTTTTAAAAAGTTTCGTCCTCGAAACTTAGAAGAAGTAATGTGACATATATGTAGGTCTATTTCAAACCTTTAAAAAAAATATTTGTAATAAAAATACTGAGTCTTATCAATGGTACGGAAGGTTCTCGTCAGCTGTTAAGAACATCGACGTCCCAAGTCAAAGACTTAAAAAGATACATTTTCGCATCAATAAATGAGAAAACTAGTTATCGAACGTCTCCAATAACAAGTCTCAACACTCCTTGACGGTAAAATACTTGAAATCATAAAAAATATTTCCAAAAGCTTTTAGTTCAAAAACTTTATAGTAAAGGTAATAACTCTACTATCTATGTCTAAAATTTCTAACTAAAGCTTCTAATAATTTATTTATAAAAGATGATATTCGATAGAGGAACGGAATATTCGAAAGAATAAATCGAATAGAAAGAAAGAAGAAAGAAGGAATGAACCACAATACTATCTTCCATCTATGAAAATTCAAATGTCGATCAATCTAGTCCTCAAGAGAGTGCAATAAATCCTCAACATTTTCCATCATCGGATTCCTACCAAATATTTCATAAGCATGACCCATCGAGTAACAACTCCCAATTATTCAAATTCAATTAGAATCTTCTAAGATCCATCGGTACGGTAAACTCCATAACTAACAACCCATGAAAGATTCATTACGAACTCTAGTCTTCTTAGCTCCATTAAAACTCTTATTGGAAACCACCATCAAAATATTTATAATTAGGGAAACAAGACCGCTAACAACCACAAGGTAAAAGAGTTTACTATGAAATCCTTTGATCTAATTTATTCCAAAAATTCATTTCCCTAAATTATTAACACTGAACTTTCTCATCCTCAAAAGTTGCATCACAAAAACTCAAAGAGATTAGTCACACAAATCTCATTTCACTTAACTTTTGCCAAACATAGGGCAATGCAACCGTAAATCAATTTATTTATCTCTTCCAAACTCTCAATACATCGGTTTTTTTTTTTTTTTTTGCTTATAACAAAATTCCTCAAGTTTGATCATCAAAATCCAAAATTCCACAAGGTAATTATTCCCATTAGGGTCCAACATTTAAAGACCATAATTTCCCAAGTAATACTTAAAGAATCACTAAAATTCTTAACCACAACTACCAACTATCATTATGATTATTTCGATCCTCAAAACGATATTGCAACATTAAGCTTTCATAGTCTAAAACCACTAGGAGAGTATCATCCTAAGTTTATCCTCAAATCCTTATAATCTTCTGAACATGAAACTAGCTTTATAGAATGGTTAGGTACCATATTCGAAACTCCTTCAAACACATTTACTAACCCTTACGATAGCTAAAAGAAAAAACTACCTCTCAAGAGAGTAGGGATAAAAGAATATGATAAAAGGAACATTAGGAAGCGTCACTAAAGACTACGATAAGATGAAAAAGGCGAAGGCGAAAAAGAAAACGAGGTTGAGGAAGAGACAAAACAGATAGAAGAGTTATGAAGCTATTCGAGTAAGAAAGAAGATACGAGCATGAAAACACATCTCTGGACGGTAAAGATATAGGAGTACTTTCTCCAATTGAAGCTTTGAGAGGTAAATTATCGGATAGTCTCATCGAAATTAAGGACAAAGAAGCTCCCGTATCTAATAAAATTAAACACGGATTTCATAAATTGAAACATACCAGTCACCAGGTCTGGTTGAGCATCGGCCTCAGCGCGGCTCATGACAAAAATTCGACCCTTCGGTCTCCCAGATGTAGCTGGTGTAGAAGCTATCATCTTCCTATCAGGACATACAAATGACTTGTGTCCCGGTTTCAGACAAGTAAAGCATACAATTGGCTTGTTGAAACAGCCAATACCTGGATGCATAGGCATCTTGCACGCAAAACAGGTACGACCCTTAGGATCGTTGTTGTTGCTCGGGACAAATGGACGGTTTGTCGGATTTGCCTGTCCACTCTGAAAGTTCCTCCTCTTGTTTGGAAAAGAAGGAGAAAAGGAAGGTCGGGAAGTAGGATATAGAGGTCTCTTGCCAAAGGCATTAGGAGCTACAAACGAAGTACGGGCCTCTTCGGCAATCTCCCGAATAGAACTCTCTGCCCATAGGGCATCATTGTAAATCGAGACAAAAGAAGTAGAACCCCTACTAATCTTTCCCTTCACCTGGGGAGAAAGCTTTCCCAGGTAAAAGAAAGCCTTGTCTTCCTCCCTCGAAATAAGTCGAGTGGCATAATGAGCCAACTCATTGAACTTGGTTGTGAACTCCTGAACAGAAAGAACTCCCTGTTTAAAGTCCATGAACTCCTTCAGCTTCTGCTGCCTCAACTCATCCGGGTAGAACCTCGCCTCCAATAGTTCACGGAATCGGGTCCACCCGAAATCAGGCTCCAACTTAGCAGTAGGACCAGAAAGAGTCCACCACTGATCGGCTTCCTTCACTAAGAAGTGGGAAGCAAGACGGACCTTTATCCGTCTCAAGAACATCATAAAGAGAAAAGTTTTTCTCCATTTCACGTAACCACCCCGAAAGCTGAATGTGATCTACCTCACCACCATAGGTTTTGGCTTGGCTCCTAGATAGTTGTGAAGCAACCCATGAACAACTTCCGTGTCTCTCTTGGTCGGGAGGAGGAATAGGATTCGCCTGCTGATTTTGCTGATTTTGCTGGTTCTGAATAATAACAGTAAGAGCTGCTAAGATCGTGTTGTCAATTCTCGGAGGCATCTTGCAAAATAAAACACAGATTAGTACTTATCATATAGCAAGCACAAAGAGACTACAACATAATCCTAATCTACCCATCCTACCATTCTATCTCACAAGTTTATTATTTTATTAAGGTCAAGTTATCTATGCAAGGGTACACAAACGTGCGTCGGGAGCAAAATAGCTCTGATACCAACTGTGACACCCTCAAATTTGCGGAAAGAAAAAAATATAATTTAACTAAATAAAATATGAGAATACATAACGAAGGTGTCATAAAATAAAAAGGGTCATTACAAAACGGAAATAATATTATACAAAAGAAATATACAAGACGGGAGACATATCTCCCGTATAAATACGGAAATGAAAAGAGTATATAATAATATACAATCTAAGAACCGAATATAGGTCCAGGTAAATACTTCGCTCGCTAGCTCGTCAATGTACCCAATGTATGCATCACAAACCTGCCAACCGCAGTAAATATAAACACGGAAGCCACAGTCAGTGGGGAGTAACTCCGAGTTCTCCCAGCCACGAAATGTCAAGTTTAATAAAACATGAATAACATAAAAGAGATGTATATGGAAAATACAAAACTTAACATATACGATATGCTTTTCATGTTATGAAACAATTAACTAACATATAACCTAGCATATGAAAGCTATCATGTGAATCCGTTAACAATCTATAATACGAGGTAGGGAAGCTGGTATGCTAGCTCAGAGGTTACTGTTAACATGGCCATGATACACTCAAACCCTAATCAAACATAATATCATGTGAATCAGTTAACAACCGTTAATCCAAACTCTATCAACCTTAGCCGGCTTGCATCTCACCTTCTAAGATTCATAGAATCATACAAACATGAAAGACCAATACTTCTACAAACAGGCATAAGTTCTTAGGACAGTCAATAGTCGACTTCTGTAACTCGAGGCTATACCACAAGGTATGAAAACATCCTAGTCCTAGACTGATCAGACCTAGCGACAACAGCTATTCCATTCCCCGTCCCATGACCAAAAGTACATGAGAATCTCTACTAGGCGACCCCCTAAGCAGAGTTGGCTAGTACTTAAGCTGGCTCCATTCCCAAAGTGGAAGCACTTAGGCAGCCATGCCCCCGGCTTGGTATCAAAAGGCCCAAGCCAGTGACACAAAAGCTATCAAGCAGTGAACATATACTCGTTAAAGATAGTAAGGCCTATCAATGTCATGGTCCAAGATACTCATTTAGAATTAGAATGGTCAAGACGCCATATACTCATAATTCTCTATGGGTACTTAGTCAACACGACACCAACCATATAATTAAACAGTCACGGAAAAACTTCCTATCATGTGACTAATTGCATATAAATCATAATCAAATATCATATCGCCTCATATCTACTAAGGCTAATTCATTAATTAAATACAACCTTACTTGAAGACAAATCCCCGACCCGAGTCCCGCGACGGGTCATCAGTCAAAACGGGGCTGACTAGATCTTAGTTTGACCAAACCCGTTTGATCAAACCGGCTAGAAACAGAGTCTTTAACACATAGACTTGAACATAAAATCAACATATTCTTTACATGTTATTTTATTAAAACTTCTAACATGTGAATTATTAAATCTTACTAAAACCCGCTTGACTTAAAGGATATCAATTTAAACTATAATCTCGTATTATAATTTCTAACATGTGAGAAATAATAATTTTATGAAAAACCTTTTTGAATTAAATATTTTACTTATTAACATTTCCCACTTGCTAAATATTACACAACACGATAAAATAACGATAAACTCAAAAACCGTCACAAGTCCATGGAAGGGACCCACGGACTGTTTTGGCCGAAAATCAACCGGCCCAATTTGGGCTGTTTTGGTTCAACATTTTTAAAACCGTTTCATAATATTTCCCGCATGCTTTAACATATTTAAAACCCGTCCAAACAACAACAAAACAATCAAATATCGACACAACCCACAAGGACCAAACCCGGACCAACCAGACTGGGCTGGACCGGGTCTGAACCGGCCTGGTTTGGACCGGTTTCCAGCCCTCTAAACAGCCCCCTACACGGTCCAATACCAACATCAATTCTAAATTAATTCCAACATGTTTTTAATTAACAAACAACCATTTTAACATCCAATTCAACCATCATTCATACAAAAATCATGGTTATAAATAAATCATACAAATATGTCAAGAACACTAACATATTAAAAATTCCATACAACATATAAATCATACTACTTATCATGTTACTACTAAAAATCATAAGTAACAATAATATGAACTAAAACAAAAGAAAACAAAGGTATGTAACATTAATTCGTCGAGTAACTCGGAATCGTTACCTTAGCTAGCAAAATCAATTAGCACCAAAAATAAGAAGTAAAGAAAAACCCGCCTACTAATCTTCTTCTAATATATACGAGTCACCAAACTCGTCTTCAAAATCTTCCCCTATAAGAAATGACAAGAAAATATTATTAGAATTAAAACTTGATTTTCCATAATTAAAGTGTTGAAAACGATTTTGTCGGAATTGAAAATAAACCGTACTTGAAGATGGAGAGCGAAGAGGAGATTCTAGAAATATAAGTTAGGACGGATTTGAACAAGTAACGAATGTTTTGTGACGATTTTGCTCAAGAACGATGAAGAACGCTCAAGAACACCAAGAACGATTTTTATTATATTAAAGAAAGTATTAAAAAGGTGTTAAGTTGATTTAGTGTAAAATGAAAAGATAAGTGGTGAGTAATGTGGTGGTATGTGCCGTGTAATATAGAGGAAAATAATGAGTCGGGTTTTGAAATTGTTGTTACGGAATTGACTCGGGTTTTATAATTAATTAAGGTAATTAATTATATTTAATTATAAATTAAGTTAATTAAAACAAATATCTAGATATTATGTTATTGTAATGAAAAGAAAGGAAAATATCTAGTCCTATTAGAGGAGGAAGAGCCGTGAGATTGAAGAAGAATCGGGTTTGTTTTTGTAAACGATTTGCGTAATTTTCGTTAACGGATCGATAAAGTTATAAATATCTAAGATATTATTATTAGTTTAATAAAAAGAATGAAAATATCCTAAAGTGAGTGGAAAAAGATGACATGGGCGTGTGACTCATGCCAAAGTCGGGTTTCGGGTTTGTTTCGGGATTTACGATGACTCGGGAATAGTTAAATGACGTTCGGGTTAAAACCGTAAAAGTTATTCTTTAATTCCAAATAAATTCAAAATAATTATATTAAATTTTCATAAATCCCAATAAATCTTAATAAAAATAAATTAAAATATTATTTTTTTAAATAAATTTCGGTCTTCAAAATTACAAGGCGAGTCGGAAAAAGTCAACGAAAGTCAAAGTTGACTTAAAAACGGGATTCTCATGGAATCTCTCAAAAATTCCAAATACGAACTCGGAATTTCAAAATTCAACTGGAAACTATAAATTCCACTTTAAAACTTAAACAGGCTGAAAAGTATTCGTAAAATATTTTTACTAGAAAAATAGGGTACTTTTCGGGTTGTTACACAAAAAATACAAAAACCTCCCTCATTTTCATTCATCTCCCACCACCGGCCGCCACCGCCGTCCACCGCCGTCTACCGGCCAGATTAAAAAAAAAAACCAAAATAAAATCTAGATCTAAATAATTCAAAAACCCAAATAATCCCTCCTTCTCATTCACCACCCACCACCCACCACCTCCTACCCACCACCCACAAAACCGACAACCACCACGACCGGCCACCGCACCCCCTCCTCTCCGGTCGCCGTCACCCCTCTCCCGTCACTCCGTCTGCCTCCTGCTCGCGCTCCTCCAACCACCCCACTAACAAAACCCGACCACCACCATCCCTTACTCACAACCACCACCGACCTCCCTCACTCACCGACCGCCGTCACTCCCTCGGCCTCCTTCTCCCGCACCAGCCACCTCCTGTCCTCCCTCCGACGTCCACTGCCGCTGCCCAGTCGGTGGTGGTGGATCTTGGTGAGGGAAGTTGTGGTGGTTTGTGGTTATTCTAGATCTACTTTTTTTCCTTTTCTTTTTTCAAATTCTTATGCATTTTTTTTTGTGTTTCTTATGTTTTTCTGTTTTTATTTTTACTCCTCACCATCTTTTCTTATGTCTTTATTTTTTCTTACTTTTTAGATCTATTTTTTATTTTTTTCAGATTTACTTTTAATTTTTTTTTTTTGTGTTAAGGATTTTTGTCCTATTTTAAGGCTTGAAGTTACACAATTAAAGACTGAAGTTACACAATTAAAGACTGAAGTTACACTTTTAAGGCTTGAAGTTACACTTTTATGGCTTGAAGTTACACTTTTAAGGCTTGAAGTTACACTTATAAGGCTTGAAGTTACACTTATAAGGCTTGAAGTGACACTATTAAGGCTTGAAGTGACACTATTAAGCCTTAAAGTGACACTTTTAAATAATAAAGTGACATTATTAAAAACTGAAGTTTTTATGTTTTTATTTTTTAGATCTCATTATTATTTTTCAAGTTTTTTATGTTTATTACTTTTTCAGATCTAAAAAACCACCAGTTTTTTTTTGTGGTTAGTGGTGTTGTTTCACTGAAGTTTCACATATAATGACTGAAGTTACACTTTTATTAACTGAAGTTACTCATATAATGATTAAAGTTACACAGTTTTTTTGCTGAAGTTACACTTTTTTCATATGTTTTATGTTTTTTTTTCCAAATTTGTTATGTTTATATTTATTTATTTTAGATTTTGTATGATTTTAGTATGATAGATGGTATGATTTTAGTATGATTTGATTTCAAATTTATTTTTTATATGTTTTAAGTTACACAGTATGATTTTGCTTAAGTTACACTATTATGTTTTGATTTTCGTATGATTGATGGTGTATTTGGACTGAAGTTAAACTATTTTGGACTGAAGTTACAGTATTTTGGACTGAAGTTACAGTATTTTGGACTGAAGTTACACTAATAATGACTAAAGATAACTTGTCTTAAAATTTAATTATTAAAAATTGAAGTTACACTTTTAAGGACTGAAGTTACACTTTTAGGGACTGAAGTTACACTATTAAGATACTGAAGTTATACTATTAAGAGACTGAAGTTATGCTTGAAGTTGTACAATTAAGAACTGAAGTTATATTAGTAAGGACTAAAGTTACCAAAATATGACTTAAAGTTAAATCAACTTAAATTAAAATTTTCAAATGACTAAAGTTACCTAAACAAGTCTTAAACTTACATTTTTTATGTCTTAAAATTAAAGTTACACAAATACGGTTTGAAGTTACACTTGTAAAGACTGGAGTTACACTCATAAAAAAGTTCAAATCATATAAATTGTCTTAAGTTACAAAAATTCAAATTTGTACCGTCGAAATCACATTTTAGCTTGAAGTTACACAAATAATGGTTGAAGTTACACTCGTAGTGACTGAAGTTACACTCATAAAAAGTCTAAAATCACATAAACTTGTCTTGAAGTTTCATAAATTCAAATTTATGTAGTCGAAATCACATTTTAGTTTGAAGTTACATAAATAATGGTTGAAATGACACTCGTAATGACTGAAGTTACACTCATAAACGTTTAAAATCAATAATTAAACTGTCTTGTGAAGTTTCCATAAATTCCAAATTTATGTAGTCGAAATCACATTTTAGTTTGAAGTTAATAAGAAATATATGGAGTTGAAGTGACCAATCGTCGTAATGACTGAATTACACTATAAAAAGTCTAAAATCACCAATAAATGTCTTGAAAGTTTTCATTATATAAATTCAAATTTATATAGTCGAAATCACATTTTAGTTTGAAGTTACATAAATAATGGTTGAAGTGACACTCGTAATGACTGAAGTTACACTCATAAAAAGTCTAAAATCACATAAACTTGTCTTGAAGTTTCATAAATTCAATTTATATAGTCGAAATAACATTTTAGTTTGAAGTTACACAAATATGGGCCGAAGTTACACTCACAAATCTCAGAAATTCAAAAGTGCTCAAAAGTGATTAACTAAAGCCTGGAGAGAGAAAGTTAATTAATTAGTGCATAGGTAAATGATTAGTGTTAAGTGTGTTTTTGTCTCTACAATCTATCCATCCATCTCCCATCATCCAATGGCGAGGAGGAGGACGCAGGACGCAAAAAAAGGGGGGACGAACAAGAACCGAGAGAGAGAGAGAGAGAAGAGGAGAGAGAGAGAGAGAGAGAGAGAGAGAGAGAGAGAACACACACACAGGAGAGAAGAGAGAGATGAGAGAGAGAGATGAGAGAGATATATAGCTATAGATATATATACACACACATATATATATATACACATATATATATACACATATATATATATACACATATATACACATATATATATATATACACACATATATATATATACACATATATATATATACACATATATATATATACACATATATATATATACACATATATATATATACACATATATATATATATATGTGTGTGTATATAAAGGCGGGTTCCCGTGCGAACTTAAGTTCAATACGAACTGTACGAACTACCCCAGATACACGTGGTATTACTACCGCATACACATGGTAATACTACTGGATACATGTGTATCCAGTAGTAATACAATGTGTATCAAGTAGAAATACCAAATGTTTCTGGGGTGGTATTATGTGTATCCACCACCAACACCAACACCACCACTATCACTCCCACCACCACCACTGTCACTCCCACCACCACTGTCACCAACGTTGAGCCTAACTCCAACACGCCATCACTACGGATCTGGCGCCGACCCCAACTCTGACATGCCACCGCCGTGGCCACCTGACAACGCCAACGAAAACCAAGCACCCTAAGACGCCGAACACAACACCACCGAGGCAGCGATCACCATGTCACTAATCAGCACCACACCTCCTCCAACAATAGCAACAAATCAACCCCGACCACCAGCACCCCCAAAATGCCACAACCACCACCACTACCACTCAGAACACAACCCAAGAATCACCATCACGATACTAGTTTCACATCACTCGACATATCCACACAAGGCTGCCACCAAATGCTTCAGCGGCGGCCGCTATTTCGCATCACCATCACGACTCCGACAAGACATTTCGCCGGCAATTGAGATTTAAACATAGATCTATGAAAATAAAGGAAGATTTTGTTAAAAATAATGACCGCACTAACGACATTTCAGATAAAGCACGGCGGTGAAGGATCAAGCAGGAAAGAGAACGCCGGTGAATAGAGAGACGCGCCAACGAGGGTGAATTTTCGCCGGCAACGTCGTCGGTGTTCTGACTTTGTCAGTGCGGAAGAGGTAAAGCATGGTTGACGGCGACGGAGTTTCGTCGAAGAGGCCGACGTCGCAGCTGAGTCGGGGTGGACGTCGGAGGGTGGTGTTTGGGGGAGGTGGAGGGTAGTTATATGGTGGGTCTTATGAAAGAGAATGGGGGTTGGGGTTTTTGTGTTACTGTTAACTTGTGAGGTAATGAGTGTTTAATATCGGCCTGTGACACCCTCAAATTTGCGGAAAGAAAAAAAATAATTTAAATAAATAAACAAAGGTGTCATAAATAAAAAGGTTCATAACAAAAGGAAAATAATATTATACATAAGAATTATACAAGACGGGAGACATATCTCCCGTATAAATACTGAATTAAAAGAGTGTATAATAATATACAATCTAAGAACCGAATATAGGTCCAAGGTAAATACTTCGCTCGCTAGCTCGTCAATGTACCCAAGTATGCATCACGAACCTGCCAACCGCATTAAATATAAACACGGAAGCCACAGTCAGTGGGGAGTAACTCCGAGTTCTCCCAGCCACGAAATGTCGAGTTTAATAAAACATGAATAACATAAAAGCAATGTATATGGAAAATACAAAACCTTAACATATATTATATGCTTTTCATGTTATGAAACAATTAACTAACATATAACCTATCATGTGAAAGCTATCATGTGAATCCGTTATCAATCTATAACAAGAGGTAGGGAAGCTGGTATTTTAGCTCAGAGGTTACCTTTAAAACATGGCCATGATACCCTCGACCCTAATCAACACGTAATCATGTGAATCAGTTAACAACCGGTAATCCAAACTCTATCAACCTTAGCCGGCTTGCCTCTCACCTTCTAAGATTCATAGAATCATACAAACATGAAAGACCAATACGTCTAGAAACAGGCATAAGTTCTTAGGACAGTCAATAGAAGACTTCTGTAACTCAAGTCTATACCGCGAGGTAGGATATACTTATATATTTAGGCTCAGCGGTTACCCTAATAACATGGCCCAAATACAAAGCACACATCTAGGCTCAGCGGTTACCTTTAAAACATGGCCCAGATCCAAAGCACATATCTTAGCTCAGAGGTTACCTTTAAAACATGGCCAAGATACAACTCAACCCTAATCCTAGACTGCGCAGACCTAGAGAAATGCGGAAAACCATCGCACCCAAGACTCATCACATGAGTACCCTAAGGAGATCCACCAAAGGTTGGCTAGTACTTAAGCTGGCTCCATTCCCAAAGTGGAAGCAATTAGGCAGCCATGCCCCGACTTGGAGATCCACCAAGCCGGAACACAAAAGCTATCAACGGTGAACATATACTCGTTAAAGATAGTACGGCCTATCAATGTCATGGTCCAAGATACTCATTTAGAATTAGAATGGTCAAGACGCCATATACTCATAATTCTCTATGGGTACTTAGTCAACCCGACACATATCATACAATCAAACAGTCACGGGAAAAACTTCCTATCATGTGACTAATTGCATATAAATCATATTCAAATATCATATCGCCTCATATCTACTAAGGCTCATTCATTCATTCATTAACTAAAACCTTACCTGAAGACAAATCCCCGACCCGAGTCCCGCGACGGGTCATCAGTCAAAACGGGGCTGACTAGATCTTAGTTTGACCAAACCCGTTTGGCCAAACCGGCTAGAAACAGAGTCTTAGCCATCGAGGCTTGAACATAAGAATATCACATCATTTCATGTTATTTCAATCAATTCCTAACATGGGAATTATTACTTCATACGAAAACCCGCTTGACTTAAGGATATAAAATTAAACTACAATCTCGTATTATAATTTCTAACATGTGAGAAATAATAATATAATGAAAAGCTTTTAATTAAATAATTTACTTATTAAAATTTCCCACTTGCTAAATATTACAAAACACGATAAAATAACAATACTCAAAAACCGTCACAAGTCCAAAGGGACCCACGGTTCATTTTTGGACCGGTTTTGTTCATCATTTCTAAGAACCGTTTCTTAATATTTCCCGCATGCTTAACATATTTAAAACCCGTCAAAACAACAACAAAACAACCAAACATCGACACAAAGCAATTGACCCATACACGGACCAATCCAGACCGGGTCTGAACCGGCCTGGACCGGCCTGAACTGGGCTGAACCGCCTGGTTTTGGGTCCGGTTTCCAGCCCCCCCTAAACAGCCCCATACACGGTTCTACCAACAACCAACACCAAAATATTTCCAACATGTATTAATTAACAAACAACCATTTAAACAACCATCCATACAAAAATCATGATTATGAACATCATCCAAATTTATCAAGAACACTAAAACATGTCATAAATTCATACAACATAATAATCATAACCACCTATCATGTTACTACTTAAAAACCGTAAATCATAAACAACAACTAAAATATGTAACATTAATTCGTCGAGTAACTCGGAATCGTTACCTTAGCTAGCACAAAATCAAGTAGCACCAAAATATAAGAACAAAGAAATAAGAAACCCGTCTTCTAGTCTTCTCCTAAAATATACGAGTCACCAAACTCGTCTTCAAAATCTTCTCCTATAAGAAATGACAAGAATAACTTTATTAGAACTAAAACTTGATTTTCCATAATTAAAGTGTTGAAAACGATTTTGTCGGAATTGAAAATAAACCGTACTTGAAGATGGAGAGCGAAGAGGAGATTCTAGAAATATAAGTTAGGACGGATTTGAATAAGAAATGAAGGTTTTATGACGATTTTGCTCAAGAACGACGAAGAACGATGAAGAACGACGAAGAACGATGAAGAACAATGAAGAACACTAAGAACGATTTTGATTATAATAAAGAAAGTATTAATTAGATGTTAAGTTGATTTATTGTAAAATGAAAAGGTAAGTAGTGAATAAAGTGAGAGAGTGGGCCGTGTAAATATAGAGGAAAAATGGAGTCGGGTTTTGAAATTGTTGTTACGGGATTGACTCGGGTTTTATAATTATATTAAGGTAATTGTTTAGATATAATTATATATTAAGTTAATTAAACCAAATATCTAGATATTATGTTATTGAAATCAAAAGAAAGAAGATATCAAGTCCTATAAGAGGAGAAAGGAAACGTGTGAAATGGAGAGGAATCGGGTCTGTTTTTAAGCGATTTGCGGAGTTTAAGTTGACAGACTGATAAAGTTACAAATATCTTAGATATTTTTATTAGTTTAATCATATTAATTAAAAGATCTAATATGAGTGGGAAAAAAGTGACATGGGCGTCTGACTCATGCCAAAGTCGGGTTTCGGGTTTGTTTCGGGATTTAAGATGACTCGGGAATAGTTAAATGACGTTCGGGTTAAAACCGTAAAAGTTATTCTTTAATTCCGAATAAATTCAAAATAATTATATTAAATTATCTTATATTCAAATAAATCTTAATAAAAATAAATTAAATTTATTATTTTTCAAAATAAAATTTCGGTCTTTAAATTTACGAGGTGAGTCGGGAAAAGTCAACGAAAGTCAAAGTCGACTTAAAAGTCAAGAAAAGTCAATGATGACTTAAAAGTCAAGAAAAGTTAATGACGACTTAAAAGTCAAGAAAAGTCAATGGCGACTTAAAAAGTCAAGAAAAGTCAAAGACGACTTAAAAGTCAAGAAAAGTCAAAGATGACTTTAAAACGGGATTCTCATGAAATCTCGCAGAAATTCCAAATACGAACTCGGAATTTCCAAATACGACTCGAAACAATAAATTCTATTTAAAACTTAACTTTGCTGAAAAGTATCCGTAAAATATTTCTACTAGAAAAATAGGGTACTTTTCGGGTTGTTACAGGCCTTTGATTATGTTGATCCAATGGTATGTGTTTAGTTCGTAAGTTCGCACCGGACTACAAGTTCGCAGAGGAGCCTGATTCTATATATATAGAGAAGAGATCATGTAAGTCCACCTCTAAACATTGAGTCTATGAGTCCTCATCCAAGCCCTTGAATCAAATGGATGAGGGGCTAGGATTAAAAGAAAATGGAGGGCCAAGATTGTGAGACACACCCAATCCATCCTCCTTAAAACCCTAATACTTATACCCCTCCCTTACTCAATTTTTCCCATTTTCCCATTTCCCCTTCTCTTTCTACCTCCCTTATTTCTATAAAATTCTCTAAAAAAAACCCAAAAAAAACTCACACTAAAAATTCTGGCCACCACACCTCTCCCTTCAACGACCACTGTCGACCTCCCACCTCCTCTTCCTCGGCCTCTCTCTGCCGCCACCAACCCCCCACCGACACCGCCGTCGACCTCCTACTTCACCCGCCACCCTATCCTTTTGCCACCACCTCCTTACTTTCCCTCCACTCCTGGCGCCGCCCTCCACGCACCACCCCACCACCATTTCAAACCAGAAAAAAAAACACAAATAAAACCACCACTTCTACCACCACCATTTTCAGATTTGGAAAAAAACAACAAATAAAAAACAACCAAACACAACAACCACCACACGCACATAATAAACAAAAAAAACCACCACAAAAAACGAACACTATTTTTCATATTTGAAAAAAAAAGGCACCACCACCTTCAAAACCTCCAGATCTGGAAAAAAAAGTAAATAAAAAAAGTTAGAACAAGAGGCAGGAGGGAGGCGGCGGGGAGGAGAGCGGCGGCAAGGGGGAGTGGGTGGTGGTGACGGTAGTGTGGTGGGTAAGGTTCTTTTTGGCGGTGGTTCTTTTTTTTTTTTTCAATCTTTCTTTATTTTTTGATTTTGTTGTGGTTGTTTAAGGTGGTGTTTATTTTTTCTAGTCTATTTTTTGTTTTTTTTTGTGGTGGTGTTTATTTTTTCTAGTCTATTTTTTTGTTTTTTGGGTTGAAGTTACTCCATAATTAACTAAAGTTACACTATTATTGACTGAAGTGTTCATTTATAGTCTTTAAATCTACATTTTTTTTAAATTAGATCTTAGATTAGTTTTATGGTATTTATTTTTTCAAAATCTGTTTTTTGGTATGTTCTTTTTAATCTTTTTTTAATTTTTCAAATTTTTTTTATGTTTTTTTTTTTTAATTTTAGATCTCGTTTTTTTAAATAAGTTAAAGGATTGAAGTTACACTATTAAGGATTGAAGTTACACGATTAAGGACTGAAGTTACACTATTTAGTTATACTTTTAAAGATTAAAGTTACACTATTAAAATCTGAAGTTACATTAGTAAGGACTAAAGTTACCTAAGCTTGTCTTAAAGTTACATGAATTCAAATTAAATTATTGAATCATATTTAGTATAAATGACAGAAGTTACCCAAAAAATGACTAAAGGTACCTAAACAAGTCTTAAAGTTTCCTAAACATGTCTTAAAATTATATTTTCACAAATAAGTGTTCAAGTTACACTTGAATGACTAAGTTACACTCTTAGGTAAAAATCATATAAATTGTCAATGTTACGAAAATTCAAAGTTGTATTGTCGTAATTACATATTGAGTTAAAGTTACAAAATTAATGGTTGAAGTTACAGTCGTAATGACTGAAATTACACTCATAAAAATGCTAAAATCACAAAAACTTGTCTAAGTTACATAAATTCAAATTTTTAAAGTCGAAATAACATTTTGGGTTAAAGTTTCACAAATAAGGTTGAACTTTCACAAATAAGGGTTGAAGTTACACTCATAAATATGCTAAAATCACATAAACTTGTCTTAAAGTTCCATAAATTTTAATTTATATAGTCGAAATCAAATT
Source organism: Heliosperma pusillum (assembly GCA_022085475.1). Classification (NCBI taxonomy): domain Eukaryota; kingdom Viridiplantae; phylum Streptophyta; class Magnoliopsida; order Caryophyllales; family Caryophyllaceae; genus Heliosperma; species Heliosperma pusillum. The sequence goes on along the minus strand of JAIUZE010047780.1, from coordinate 8,894 downwards.
TGAGTTTGAAGTTACAATAATAATGGTTGAAGTTACACTTGTAATGACTGAAATTACATCATAAAAAGGCTAAAATCACATAAACTCGTCATAAATTTTCATAATTTCAAATTTTTATGGTCAAAATCACATTTTAGTTTGAAGTTACAAAAATAATGGTTGAAGTAATACTCGTAATGACTGAAGTTACACTCATAAAAAGATGTTGAAATTACATTCGTAATGACTGAAGTTATACCCATAAAAAGCCGAAGTTACACAAACTTGTCTCAAAATCATGCATGTGTAGGTGGAGTTCACTCATTCTGTTCTAATCTTGTCCCTCCATTTTGTTCTCATCTTGTCCATTCATTTTTCTTATAATCTTATCCATCCATCTACTTTTAATCTTGTCTCTCTATCTCCTTCATCCAAAGGCCAAGATTAGAACTAATGGACTCAAAAAAAAATGGTGGACTCATATGAACCTATCTCTCTATATATATAGAAATTGCATCCGGTGAGTCAACATATCTTAGGTGAGTACGTCCCGTGAATCTCAACCATTAGATCTAACATAAATCAACGGCTGAGATTAATTCTCACAAATCATAATTAACCTAGCTATATAAACCTCATTTTACACACTTCTCTGGTCATAATTCAATAACACTTTCTCTCTCTAAACAACATCTCTCTAACTCATCTGCTTCCTTTGTTTCTCAATTCCTGTATAATTTATGAAATTATACGAACGATTGTTCAATTGAATCATCTCAATTAATTAAAACTTCCTGCAAATCAACAAATGATATTTCATTATCAATTTATATTACTCGCTTTCTTCCTCTATTAATTAGCAACTACGTTTAATCAGCTTTTGAATTTCCAGCGAATTTCAATTTACTCGTCTTTCAGGTGAAATTAAGTTCCTGTTACCTTTCTTTTTATTAATTTTGTCAATTCGCGTTCATTATTTTACTCAGATCTAACGCTAAATATTGTATTGAGATTTTAATTTCTTCATTAGTACAATGACACATTATATGCTGTATTCATATTCTTTCCGAAAAAGTTTGGGTTATGATTGGTGAAACTAACGAATTTTGTTTTTCTTGCTTTGTTAAAAAGTGATTGATTCATGTCATGATTTAGAATCGAAAAAAGGAATTAAGGATTGATAATAGAACTTTTGTAGTTGATTTAGTTAAATATTTAATTTTCTAGATCTAGAAGTTAACTAGAACATGATTTTAATTCCAGTTTTGTTGACTTTTAATTGATGTTTTGTGTTATAACATCATCTCTATATTATTTATTGACTACTATATGTATTCTTTGTGTTTGTAAAAAAAAATAGCGTTATAACATAGTAAAATTAGTATCTGGATTTTTTTTCATGAAAATTGTGATAACTATAGGAATTAAATTAGGTTTCGTAAAATTACCGACACTTGTTATTGTAATAGCGTTACTGTAACATTAAAGCTGCATAACAGAACTGAACTTGAAATAATTGTGAAACATTGTTACTGTATAATTGTGTAAGTTGAAACTTACTGAACTTGAAATAGTGTTACTGAACTTGAACTTAACTTGAATTAATTGAAATAGTTATACAGTGTTACTCTATAAATGTGAAACACTTGTTATGGTAAGAGCGTTACTGTATCATTAAATCTTTCCATTTACTGTAATAACGTTACTGTAACATTCATATCTCGAATTAGGTATCATGCAATTATAATTTGCAATTATGATTCACTTTTTTTGTCGAGTTTTCTATTATTCGAGTTTTCTTCTAATTTTTACTAACCTGTAAAAATTAAGGTAATTTGAAAGAATCAAATGATTTTTTTGGCTAATTTTATTATAAAATTAACTTTTACAACGTATATTAATCCTATCTTATTATCGAGGGACTCATTATTGCTTCTTACTCAACATAAACATATTTTCACGGAAGCTTCACCTTCAATGTGCAGCATATGCTATGGAGTTTCATTTTTATTGCAACAGAACATTTTTCTGAATATCGTGTATTACAGTAACAGTGTTACTGTAATGATGTGACTGTAACATCTATTGGAATGCAATCGATACATGAAATTTATTATTCTTGATGAAATTTTAATGAACCTTATGTCAATTAATTTAGACATGATTAAGATTATTCTTTAAGGAAATTGCATGCTTCGTTTAACTTTGTTACGGTAATGGTGATAATGGAGTTACAGTAACAGTTTAATGTGCCCACTTACTATCTATTATTTGATTGATTAATCCTTTATGAAGTTTTGCCCATCTTCTCTTTATAGCAAAGGGTGTGGTAGAATATTATTCTCATCAGACTTAGCCCTAACTAAAAAACAAGGCGAAAGGGTTCGAACAATCTGGCCCTTTTCAAATTGACTTTAAGGATTAAAGTAATGTGTTACAGTAATAAGGAACTTCCTAGCCTTGTGTTACAATAATGCATTGAGAATTTGATGGCGTGAGTTTACATCGATTTCTTGTATAATTGTCAATGTCGCGGTGATATATTATTGTTTCTATTCTCTAAGCAATGAGAAACCATAAATAGATTCATAAACTATTATAATATTTTGGTTATAAATTTTTTAAAGAATCCTAATCATTTTCCAGGATTAATAAGAGGACAAGACCTCTATTTCTCTTCATTTCATTTAAAAGTTCGAATAGTTCGTTTAAAGGCTATTAGCTCAAATGGGAGAGCGATGTGCAAACCTTGCACATAGGTATGATTTCAAATCCCATATAGCCTAATTTTAAGGTCGTATTGTAAACCTTTTAAGCTGTCATGTAACATAATAGGACATATTTTGTGGTCCACGCCACTTTGTTAGTTTACTTTATTACGGAATGATGTGCATTCTCCTTTTTTTTCTTTTTTTTTGTAGTTGTTGAAAATGAATTGTAACGGTGGTACTGTAACATCATTTAATCATTAAAGTAACAATGTTACGGTAACTAGGATAGCGTAACATCATTGATTCACCAAACTAACGTGAAAACAATATTAAATTTCCAATTCTAATTCATTTCATCAACAACACGTAAGCGAATAAAGATCCGCTCAGGTTCCACTAATATGCTAAAATATTTCGCAACAACACATCACAATAAAGTGAAAGGTCTGCTATAAGTATACTTCATAATCACACATAAAAATATGACAACAATGTTAACAGTCTCAACTAGCATTTCAAGTAACGCTACCTTCTTCATGCTTATCTTCATGCCTGAAGGCAGTGTGCATTTTGTATATACAGTCTTCTTGCGCGCCTTTTTTTTTGTGTTGGTTGGTTTCTCAAACCTTCCTCTTCAAACTTCCTGACATTCAAAACAAACATTCAACCATTAATAAGTAAACATATGTGAAACGCGTGGTCCATCATTAGTGACAATTTTACAGTAACGATATTACCGTAATAATATTACAGTAACATCATTCGTGAATTTATTACAATGTTATACAATCAACTTTAATTGGAAAAAAACACACAATATCAAATATTCAATGTTATACAATCAACTTATTAGTCAGTGTCTCACTCTTTTTTGTAAATAATTTCACCTTGCGCGCCATTTTTGTGTTAGTTTCAAGCCTTCATCTTCCAATTTTCTGACATCAAAACAAAACATTCGACCATTAGTAACTAGAGCATATGCGAAAGCCGTTGTGCTTCATCACTATTGATAATATTACAGTAACAATATTACAGTAACAATACTACAGTAACATCATTTGTGAGTTTATTTTAATGTTATGCAATCAAATTTAATTGGAAAAAACACAACATCAAATGTACAATGTTGTACCAGTAGTTCAAGTTCATTCTGTATTATGCAGTAACAAGGTTACGGTAATGCTAGTATAGTAACATGTGTCGAGTATGTTACGACAACTAATTATCACATTTACCCCAATTTTCACGAAAACAAGTGAAGGTATGAATTTCACAATGTCCTAACCCTAAATTTTCGCACAACTGAGATCGACACCAGAAACATGAACACATACAAATCAAACATATTTTTTTGGCAAAAATTCAATTACTCTGTTTAGCGAAACATTAACCACAACTTTTTGTGGAAAACAAAAATCTAAATTAAATAAAAATCAATTAACAATTTCTTCATATCAATCAATATAAAGAAAAATAAGAAAAAGAAGAAGAAGAAGAAGAAAAACAACAGCAACAACAACGTCAATCACAACAATTTTTAAACAAAATAGTGAAAAAAGAGCGATTATACCTCTTATTCATGTGAAAAAACGGATGAAATTGAATCTCGACTATATTTTTTGAAGATCTACACTTGATTTTAATTTAAATTTGGCTGGATTTTAAATTGTTTTTGGAAATAGGGTTGGTTGTTGAATTTTTAGGTTTTACGTGATTTTGGAGGAATTTTTTGTCAGTTACTAGAGAGGGGGGCTAAGTTTGTAGAGAGAGAAATTTTCTAATTATTATGGGAGTTGTATGAGAAAATTATTCCTTTTTATAACTCTGCCAATTCTTTTGTGGCGACGTGGCTCAACGAGGGCTCCTGGATCTAAATGATCCAATGGTCCTAATTGATAGGACCGTACTCACCTAAGAAGCTAGACTCACCGGATGTTCACACACACACTCTCTCTCTCTCTCTCTCTCTCTCTCTCTCTCTCTATATATATATATATATATATATATATATATAGAAATTGCATCCGGTGAGTCTACATATCTTAGGTGAGTATGTCCCGCAAATCTCCACCATTAGATCTTACACAAATCAAGGGCTGAGATTAACCCTAGCTCATACTATATAAACTTGCAATTCTATTCTAATAAGTCATAACTCAATCTCACTTTCTCTCTCTTCTTTCACTCTCTCTCTAATAAACAATGCTCAACTAATCTCATCAATTTTCTCCAGTAACATGCTTCTCGTTTTCTCCAGTAACACAATCTCCCCCAAATTATCCAAACCTAATTATCCAGCAATTCATGATTCAATTAATCTCATCAATTTTATCAATTCAAGCAAAACACGATTTTATTCGTTCATCTAATTGATGATTCTAACAATTCAGTATTGAATCTGTTCAATTGGTTTTAAGAACTTAATCAAACTCCGATTTCAAACCTTTCAATTGAGATCGCATATTTTGTTCGCACATCTTCAATCGATTTCTAGGTTTGTTATAGCCTTCTAATTAATTTCAACATTCTTATTTAATTGCAACAATTCGATTTTGTTATTATATTTCAAATATCTATCATTGATTTTCAACTTAGAATTTGTTTTTACTGTTGAACATCCTTCATCTATGTTTAGTTTTAGCTAATTTTTCTTAAATATAAACCGAATCGGCAATTTGCGAGATTAATTCTTCTTCTTCTATGTGCTCAAATTGTTATTGTCTATTGTTCATACTATTAGAGTCGATTATATGTTGTATTCATATTTATGCGAAAAAGTTAGGGTTAAGACATGGTGAACTAGCAACTTTCTGATTTTTTGTGTGTTTTGTTAAATTGCAATTGATTGATGTATTGATGCGCGATTTTCTGAGTTATTTCGTAAAATACTCGACACTTGTTACAGTAATAGAGTTACTGTAACATTATTACAATATGACAGAACGTAACTTGAGATACTGTTACAACATTATATATTTGATATTGTGCGATTTTTTCCAATTAAATTTGTCGAAATATAACACTGTTGCAACCTCACAAATGATGTTACTGTAATATTATTACTGTAAAAATATTAATAATGATGGACCACCGGCTTGCGCATATGATTTAGTTATTAATGATCGAATGTTTTGTTTTGAATGTCAGAAAATTTGATGAAGCAGAAGAAGGAGGTTTGAGAAATCAACCAACACAAAAAAAGGTGTGCACGAGATCGTACATACAAAAAAACAGAGAAAGACACTGAATAACCTGCCATGAAGATAGACATTATTACATGAAGACAACTACATTATTGAATTTAAAATGCTTGTTGAGACTTTTAACATTGTTGTGTGATTTTGATGGGTGATTATAAAGTATACTTATTGTAGACTTCCGAAGTTTTTGTGATGTGATCTTGTAGAAGATTTTAGCATATCAGAAGGACTTGTACTAATATGTATTCACTGGCCTTTTGTTGTTAAATTGAATTAGAATTAGAACTTTTAATATTGTTTTCCGTGATACTTCGATGAACCAAGTTATTACAATAGCATTATTGTTACTGTAACATAGTTACTATAACATTGTTATAGTAACATAGTTACTGTATCTTGTAAGATATTCCAAAATGAAATGAGTATTACAATAATATTTAACAAGGTTATTCCCCTTTTTAACTACACCCACGGCAGGTTATCACCCGACATTCTAGCATATGAGAAGCACGTCTTTTAACCACTTAGATGTTTAAGTGAACGCATCTTAGTGTAACTGATAAACTGTAACTATGTTAAGGTAACATTTGTTCCCTCCAAGTTAGTAAATAAGAAGTAAACAAATATTATGATAAAGAGTCATGTGGTATCACACATATAACTGAAATAATCATTGCACCATTGATCAAATAACAAAAGGGCATTCATTAACAAATTTTACAGTAACCATCAAATAAACGCTACTTTAAACAATTAAACAGTCCCAAAATTAACACCATTGTTAAACATCAAGAATTTCTTTTGCTTTAAGTTTTTCCCCATTTTATAGTAACATTGTTACTGTAACTTTGTGTACTCCTTAAAGTAACAACGATACAGTAACAATGGGACTATAACATCATCGAGTCATCCAAGTAGCACGTAAACAATGTTAAAGTTCTAATTTAAATTCATTAGAACAACAAAATGAAGTGCATAAAGGTATAATCAGCAGCTTATATGCTAAAATGTTTCGCAATACATTAATGTGAAAAGTTTACAAGTATAAATCATAATCACACATAATGTTAAACGTCTCTATAAGCATTTCTACTTCAATAATGTTGTCTTCCTCACGCCTATCTTCATGATTGACTTGTCAATGTCTAAACTTCTTGTATATACTATCTTTTTAGCGGCTTTTTGTTGTGTCAATGGTTTATTTCTCAGACATTCTTCAATTTCCTGACATTAAAAATAAAACATTGGAGCATTAATAATTAAAACATATACGAAAGCCGATGCTACATCATTGGTGATCAACAATTTATAACAATTTTACACCATCAAATTAAATTTGGTTAAATCACACACCATCAAATATACAATGTTGTACAACATTTTAATTTCAGTTCAATATTTCAGTTTCAGTTCACATGTTACTGTATTATTATTACAGTAATAATGTTACACTATATGTCGAGTATATTTGCAGCGATTAGCTTAATTAATCGTCGCTGTACAACTCAAATTTTCCTAAAACAAATCCAGTTATGGAATTCACAATATCATAACCTTAAATTTTTGTCAAACATTATGAACACATATATAAATCCGAAATCGAACAATATGAACATGAGATTGTAATACGATTTAAAAATTCATATAATCGCAAATTATTACATAAATCAATAATAAATTAACAAAGCACAAATTAAAATTGCTGCTAAATTTCATAACCCTAACTTTTTGCAGAAATACTTTGAACATTACAATCGATATTCATCGCATGAACAATCGACATTAATTGTAAGACAAATCGACAACAACAATTATGAACACATACAATATCAGATTTAATAACAACATTTATCATATACAACAAGACTAATCTAAATCGAAGATAAAAATTGAAATAACGGTGATTTTTACCTCTTTGTTTTGTGTGTAAGCAAGGAGAAAGATGATGAGTAACATGTTTGATTTTGATTTTCAATTGATTTCCATAGATCTGCTGTTGAATTTTGGGTTTTTTTAGGGTTTTTGTTATATTGGAGATATGAGTTTGTCAGTTACAAAAGAAAGAGAGAGGGTAATTTTTTAGAGAGAGAAAATTTATGAATATTGTGAGAGGTGAATGGAGGACGACTACTCATTTATTATCTTGACAGTTTTTTTAGGTGACGTGGTTGCAGGAGAGCGCTTGGATCTTGTTGATCCAATGGTCCTTATTGATAGGACCATACTCACCTAAGAAGCCGGACTCATTGGATGCTCACTCTATATATATATATATATATATATATATATATATATATATATATATATATATATAGAGAGAGAGAGAGAGAGAGAGAGAGAGAGAGAGAGAGGCAAGATCCGGTGAGTCCACTCATATATTTGAGTCCGTGAGTCCTACTAGCAGCCGTCCAATCTAGAAAAAATGAAGCGCTGAGATTGAGCCACGTAGGCGCCAAATTGGACCAAACAAAACTCAGCCAGTAACCTCACACAGTAATTTCTTTCTTTCTCTCTCCAAAAATTTGACCTAAATCACTCATCCTCACAAACTCACGCTCAACATTCAAACCCACTCAATCTTTCTAATTTTCAACTTGATTTCAAATGTATATCTACTTTATATATTAATTCGTCCACTACATTGAATAATCTCACTAGATGTCTCCCCAAAATCGCTGAGGTACGTACATTTGTTTCTCTCTTTTTTTTTCTTTTTTTTTTTTGCGATTTTAGTTTAATTTATGCACTATTAAGGTGATTATGAATGTTGATTTTGTTAGAAATTATTGTATATATGGTGAATTAAAAGAATTTAATATGATTAAATAGATAATATTGAACTAATTATCGAGTGATTTGTGGTACATTAATGTTCTTGGATTAAATTTTGACATATTAAACTAATTACTGACAATAATTAAGGTGTAGTTGTTTATTAGATGAATTTCTTAATTTGATGATGAACATTAGGATTTATTATTGTTTATTTGTGAAAATTAGGGTT
>JAIUZE010047779.1:0-14427 GCA_022085475.1 Heliosperma pusillum | reverse complement strand
TGTAACTTTATGTTTAAAAGGGTGTAACTTTAAGTGGATATGATGTTTTCTTATGAAATGTAACTTGCAAATCAGATATAATGTAACTTCAATTAAGACATGGTGTAACTTCAATAAATTTTGAGTAACTTTAAATTTTAAAAGATGTAACTTCAAATGTATAGTGTGTAACTTTAGTTCACTGTCAGTGTAACTCTAAGCTGTTATAATGTAACTTTCAGTCACAACCTGTGTTATTTCAATTTATTCATACTTCAACATGGACTTCGAAAAAATTTCGTGATCAATAATGTAAATTCAATTTACAGACTGTTTAGCTCTAACCCATTATAATGTCATTCTGACCTTTGAAATTTTAATTACTTAATAACTCTAACATGAATTTTAAAACTTTATTGATCAATAATGTTACTTCAATTAACATATTCTGTAATTCTAACCTATTATAATGTAATATCAACTTTCAAGTTGTGTAACTCTAACTTGTGTAATTTAAATTTATTCATAACTTCAACCTGAAATTTAAAAAACTTTAGTGATCAATCATGTGACTTCAATTCATAAATTGTGTAACTTTAACTTCTTATAATCTTACTTCAAGTAACTTCAATTGGTACTGATTAACTTCAAATATATGACTAAATAAATTAATTAAATTCAAATAGATATTATGTAATTCCAATTGAATATGATGTAACTTCAAATAAATAAGGTGTAAATAAAAAACAATTGAACAGTAAAGAAAGTTTTTAAACTCATTAGTATACGAAAATATTACCATTGCGACGGGCTCGAAAAAATAATAAAATTAGACTTTTGTTTCGCATTAATCGGGGTCCAAATGAAGATTTACGGAGCGTTTTATGAAACCGCTTTTATTTTACGCGGGAAACCAGTACTCGAAATCTGATGCTTGTAAAGAAACAAATACACCTTGGATAATAGAGAAAAAGTGGCAGGTCAATCAGTCTTGGGAAGACAAAATACTCTCTCTCCTACTCTCATGATTTTCCTTTTATTTTTTGGGCCTATAAAGTGTCCACTTACTCTTTTCATCTCAACCATTGATTTGGTTGATCTAAAGGCCCTTATAAGGACTTAAGGACTCAAATAATATAAGGGACTCATAAGAACCTCTCTCTCTCTCTCTCTCTCTCTCTATATATATAGATTATAATATATATTATATATATATATATATATTATATTATATATATATATATATAGAGTGGGTTTGAAATGAGTTCCATTAGTATATTTGAGTCTAAAGTCCTCATCCAAGCCCTGGTTTAGAAGGATCAAGGGCGTGGGATTAAAAAACAAACTGAAGGTTAGGATTGTGAGACACATACAATCAAAATTCTCAAACCCTAATATAAATACCCTTCACTCACTCAATTTGCTCTCATTTTCACATATCCCACTCGCTCTCTGACTCCTGATTCTTCATCGAAGCTCGTCAAAAAAAAAAAAAATACTCCCTCATCTACCATCACCGACCACCACCCCATTCCTCCACCATTTCCGCCACCCACCCGCCCATATCCACCGAACATCAGCACCTGCCACCACCCCCGCACCGACGACCCCCAACCCTGCCACCTCCCTCCCCCGCACTGACGACCCAACACCAACCACCATCCCCCTTACACCGCGACCCCCACCACCACCGGAAATCCCCCAGAGTCCATTTCCTACCGACGCCCTTTCCCCGCCTCTCCTCACCGCCTCCTCGTCCTCGCCGCCTCCTCTGCCGCCCCTCCTACTCTTCTTCTTTTCTTTTTATTTTTTTTTCAGATTTAGTGGGTTGTGTTTTGGTGGTTGGTGGGTTATTGTTTTTTTCTTTTTCAGATTTTTTTTCTTTTTCCTTGTCTTTTAATTCTACTAAAAAGGACTATTAATTTCAAAAACCCAATAAACAAACTTTTTAGATCTACTATTTTCATATTTCTACCATCACACTTAGATCTGAAAACCCAATAAATAAACTTTAAATCTTCTCTTTTTTTTTCTTCAGATTTGTAACATTACACTTTTCGTCTCTTTTTTTGAATCTCGTTTTAGATCTGAAAAAAAGGGTAAAAAAAACAATCATCACCATTTCAGATCTTGTTTTTTGTTTTTCATGTTTTTTATTTTTATTTAAGATCTCCCTTTTTTTATATATGGTTTTTTTTCCAGATCTCATTTTTTTTATATATGTTTTTTTTTCCAGATCTACCTTTTTTTTTTTTTTCCGATTCACTTATTTTTATGTAAGATTTCATTTTTTATATATATATTTTTTCCAGATCTAAAGTTACATCATCATGTACTAAAGTTGCACAATTATGTACTAAAGTTGCACAATTATTTACTAAAGTTACGTTATTAATGACTAAAGTTACGCTATTAATGACTAAAGTTACGCTATTAATGACTAAAGTTACATTAGTATGGACTGAAATTACACTAGAAAATACTAAAGTTACCTAAACATGTCTTAAAAAATTCAAATTAATATATTAAATCTCACTTTAGTATAAAGCTACACTATAATTGACTAAAGTTACACAATTAATAAATAAAGTTTCACTAAAGGTTAAAGTTACACTTATAAAAATGTTAAAATTAAATCATATTTTGACTTAAAGTTACACAATTAAGAATTGAAGTTATACTCATAAAAAAATTTAAATCACATAAATTTGTTTTAAAATTATATAAATTCAAATTTATAGAGTCAAAATCACATTTTAGTTTAAAGTTACAAAAATAATGGTTGAAGTTACACTCTTAATGACTAAAGTTAGCCTCATATAAAGGCAAAAATCACATAAACTTATCTTAAACTTACATAAATTCAAATTTATATAGTCGAAATCACATTTTGGTTTAAAGTTACACCAAAAAAAGTTGAAATTACACTCGTAATGACTGAAGTTATACTCATAAAAAGTCCAAAATCACATAAAATTGTTTAAAGTTACATAAATTCAAATTTATATAGTCAAAATCACATTTTAGCTTGAAGTTACAAAAATAATGGTTGAAGTTACACTCGTAATGTAGGTGAAAGTCAATAAAACTCACTCATTTTGTTTTAATCTTGTCCCTTCATTTTATTCTAATCTTGTCCATCCATTTTTCTTTTAATCTTGGCCCTCCCTCTTGTTCTAATCTTATCCCTCCATCCTCTTCATCCAATGGCCAAGATTAGGACTCATGGACTCTGACTCATTAGAACTTCTCTCTCTCTCTCTCTATATATATATATATATATATATATATATATATATATATATATATATATAAATTGGATCGAAATGAGATCATGTAAGTCCACCATTTTAAGTTGAGTCTCTAAGTCCTAATATAAGCCATTAGATTAGTTTAGATCAATGGTTGAGATTTTATCTTCAAAACACATTCTCCCACTACCTTTTTCCAATCCAACCAGGTAATCATTTCATTTGTAATTACCCATGCATGCAATTAAGATACACTCCACGTTTTCCTCTCTCTCCATTTACACATCTTTCAAAACATGCTTCTGACCAAATTCCTGACTATACTCAGTTCATTCATCTTCTTCATAGTCTATTTCTAATTGTTCTTCATCGTCATCGTCTAATTCTTCTTCATCCTCCTCCAAATTCTGCTTTAAGGTATTATATTTTCTTGAACTCATCGTCTATATCATCTTCATCCCCTCCCCTTTTTGTTTTTCCTTTTGTTTTAAGTTACCATTAACCCGTTTTTTTCATTTTTTCACTCGGATTCTAATTCTTCTTCATCGTCATCGTCTAATTCTTCTTCATCCTCCTCCAAATTCTGCTTTAAGGTATTATATTTTCCTGAACTCATCGTCTATATATTATCTTCATCCCCCTCCCCTTCTTGTTGTTATTAAGCAACTGTTATTGTTCATCGTCTTTTCATCTTCCATCCATTTTCTAATTAACCATCACTTTCTAATTAATGTATTTGCTACCCAGTTTATCTTATATTTCAATTGTTTGTACCCATTATTGCTACCCAGTTTATCGTCTTTTCATCATTTTTTTTTAAAATCATCACGCTTTTATTTCAGTTGTTTGTACCCATTTCTCATATTGTGTAACTGCAATTGTATATTGTGTAACTCCAATTATTTCTTTTTAAATTAAAATTAAAATATGTGACTTGAATGCTGCACTTTGTAACTTATTTCAGAATTATCCTCATTGGTGTGTTTTGTAACTTCAATGCCATACTGTGTAACTTCATTGTTGTTATTATGTAACTTCAATGATATGTTTAACTTCAATTGTTAATGTGTAACTTCAATTGATTAACCTTTAATAGTAATCTGTAACTGCAATGCTATAATGTAACTTCAATGATATGTTCTCTATAACTGCAATGCTATAATGTAACTTCATTGATATGTTTTGTTTAGTATGTAACGTCATTGATATGCTATAATATAACTTCATTGATACCATACTGTGTAACTTCACTTTGTTTAGTATGTAACTTCATTGATATGTTTTGTAACTTCATTCAGAATTATCTTCATTGATATGTAGTGTAACTTCAATGCCATACTGTGTAACTTCTTGTTGTTATTATGTAACTTCAATTATATGTTTAACTTCAATTGTTAATGTGTAACTTCAAAGTTTTTATGATTCCATAACTTTTTTTGTGTTTCTAGATGGATTCTTCTCAAGGTCAACTTATTCTTTCCGGGGACGCTCCTACTCAAGACATATCTGTTAAATGTAGGGGGAAGAGGCTATATGAGCTTATTCCTAAGTGGAATGATGCTCAGAGATCTACTGTTAGGAAAATGGGCTTTGGCGGGCTACTTCAGCTAAGGATCAAGAATTACCCTCTCGAATATATACCGTTGTTTCTTTCAGTTTTCAACAATGGCTCATATTTGTTCAGGGCATCCGAGTCGAAAGAGTTTATGTTGACCAAATACGACGTCCATGATTGCTTCCTTTTACCACTTGGTCCCAAACAACTTGAATTGGTACCTACTGGACGTTGTAAGAACTCTGACAACCCTGAGAACAAGGCATTGAAAAATCGGTGGAGGGAAAATTACGGTGTGAAAAAGAAAAGTGACCTTGTCCCTTTGGGTAAGATATACGATGAAATTGTTGCTACTCGAGATGCAGGAGATCACTTCTGCCGGCTATTTGTTTTACTATGCATGTCATCATTTCTAGCCCCCACGTCAAACAACGGGATAGATTTCAAGCTTCTAAAGGCGGTAGAACACGCCAGCGACATTTCAAACTTTGATTGGTGTTCTTACGTTTTAAAAGATACAGTCGAAGCTGCACAAGATTCTAAGAAATCCCCAAAACACTTGCTCGGTTGCATTCCCTTTCTTAACATTACCTACTTTCAGCGTTTTGACTTTCTTGGTGCAGTTTGTGCCAATGATCTACCATTTCTCCAGCATTGGGATGAAGAGAGGATTACCAGTAGGATAAAGGCTGAGGTGGCCGGTGGGGGATTATCATTTTAGATGATGGAAGATTTTGGAGAAGTAGAATACATCTTTTAGATATCTGGATTTATGGAGATAAATCTAAAAGGATATTAGCATTAAGTCAAAATTCTTATGTTGATAAGATCTTTGATTAGTTCAAGGAAGTTGAACACATAATAGCTGATTCATTTTTCTTCCGCTGCGGGATCAATTATATACGTTGTGATGTATACTCAATCCGACATTTCGCATGCTTTGAGCATGACAAGTCGTTTGCAATCAAATCCAAGTGAGAGTCACTTGATAGCCATAAAGAACATCCTTAAGTGCTTAAGAAGGACTAAAGATATGTTCCATGTGTTTGGAGTTTACAGTGAGTTGTGTGTAAGGGGTTACACAGACTTCAGTTTCCAAACTGATCAAAGTCATTTGAAATCACGAACTGGCTGTGTTTTATAGAAGATTTATCTGTTGGAAGAGTTCCAAGCAGAAAAGACTATTGGAAAGGTTCCAAGTAAGAGTGACATTTTCAAATATAAATGTCATGTATCCGCTGAAAGTGTTCCAGACAGTTTATCATTGCGGATTTCACAACGGAAATAGAGTACATTGCATCATATGATGATGCATATAAAAGTAGCTTGGATTCGACAGTTTGGAGGGACTAGAAGTAGTTCCTATAGTTGTATATCCTATCCCATGATACTGGTAAAACAGTGGGAGCTACCTTTAGGCGAAGAGTCCTAAGTCTAGATTCAAACCTAGACATGTACTCAGAAAGGTTTATGTAATATGAGATTACGTAGACAAAGAGAAATAGCAATCAGAACGATGGGAAAGATGCAAGTATTGCTAATCCATTAGCCATGCCTTTTGCAGGCTGAACATGATAGTCATGTCATTTCAATGGGGATTGAAATATGTACCTGAATTGCTAGAGATTATGAGATATGAAATTATTGATAGCGTATCAATTTTTCAAATATTTGATAATCGCATTCATTGTTAGAGTTTCATTAAAAACTCCTTTATTTAGTTTCACTAAATTTTAATACTTTGTTTATCCGAATTGGTTGAAAGAAAGGTTGAACCCAATTCAAGTGAACAGGATGAACTTAGTGTTTTGTCCCTAGTCACTCATTTGAGGTGACGTCTCGAAGTGACTAGATTGTAAGTCGATCGATGGTTGGTTCAGCACCATGGGGTCATGGAGATGACTGGTCGTTTACATAGATAGACTGTGGAGACACTCTGTCGGGCAATGACCATAATAGATTCCCTTATCAAAATTGTTGAAACCTGGTCGTGGCGGGGATTTCTATTTTATTCATATGAGTCGATTCTTTAGACTGGCGACCATTTACCTGAGTCGGTGTAGTTTCCGATTAGATTTGGTTTTTGTCCTAGGTCGTGTCGTGAAAGGAGGTCGATGGACATCTTCTGGGTCATGGTGATCTGCATCATACAGTGTAAGATGGGTCAACAGAAATTGTCCACCCACGTTGGGTATTAACAACTTCGGGCCACTCGAGGAGTAGTAACTGGAAATGCGTGGCCACGCTCGGAAGAGATCTCTGGTAGATTTTCCGGTCAGACAGTTACTCTCCCAGATCGAGAAAACCACTCTCTTTATAATTTTCAATCGCAAGTGCAACCTGTAAGACACCTTGCGATGAGTGGGAGGATGTGAAGCAAAAGAGACAAGAGAATCGGTAGCACACAACTTGTCGAGACAAGTGGGAGATATTGTTGGAGGAGGAGTCCTCCACAATAGTGTTGCTACATGCACAACTTGTATCGGACAAGTCAGAGATTGTTGGAGTAAGTGTCCTCCACAATAGTGCATTTATATAATTAATCTCATTTGGAATATACGTGGCATGATTAGTATATTTTGATACTCCACGTCAGTTGATTAACGTAATTCGGTAACGCTCGGCTGACTAGAGTTTGACGTTATTGTCGTATGACGGCGGTGATCAACTGATCCCTTTAGGTCACACCTATAGGATGAGACCCAAATAGAATACTAATTATTTGTATACGATACAGTTTAATTAGGCATTTCATATATTTGATATGTACGTTTAGTTACGAGAGTTATTTATTGGAAATTGAGTTAGGAACTCATTCCACTTAAGTTTATTAGTCAATTATACGATAACTGACTGAATAAATTTTACGTCTTACTTTAATACGATTAAATAAGATTTAATTTAATGATTAATAGTTAATTCATTAACTTAGTTGAGGTTATGTATATACTTTGAGGTAGAGGTAGTTAGTTAATTATATTTACAAAGAGTTGTAAAATAAGTTTACTGAACATTGTGGGACCCATTATATATTGATATAATGGTAAAATATCACTTAAAAGTTAAGTGTATTATTTATTAATTTGAGTCATATAATTGTTATATGATCAAATTAACACTTAATTATATTAGATAATTAAGCATATGATTAATAAGTATTTGTGGGACAAATATTAAAAATCAAAATGGACCCATGTAGACATGTATGCACCGGTTTTTGGTAGTGTACATGGGTGATGATTTTAGTCTTATTTTATGCTCACTTAATCTTTGTAATGTGACATGTTATGATAGACTTTAATCATTACCACCAAGTCCACACTCTACTACCTTACACAATTTAGAAAAGAGCAAAAGTGACCCACAAGGGGCTCATGGAATCTGGCCTAGATGGCCTTATAAGGACATGTGATGTTCTCATTTTTCCACTTCTTCACTTTCTTATTTTCTACTTCCCTTACTAAACTCTTCATCTCTCTAAAAACTAACATGCAAACTAATATTCTCTACATATTACTAGTGTAGTAATATAATAATATTAGTAGTATAATGTCTTACTTATTATCTAGTTAATAATAAGATAAGATTATTTGGGTTTAATCTTGGGTGCAACAAGAAGGAGACCTTCTACTTTGGAGGTTGTTTTATGGAGGATCATCCACTAATTACATGCTCAAGAACAATAAGGAGTTCTTATTGTGCCCTTATTAACCGAAAAATACCAATGTAAGGATGTTTTCGTCTTATATTTTCTTTTATGCTTTTATATTTGCATGCATGATAACTAGATCCTAAATCATTAAGTTAATGTAATTTAATGAACTAATTAGAGGAGTTTAATTAGAGGTCTAGGACTATGAGAAAGGTGGTAGGTTTGAGTCTTTAGATGATTGGCATCGTGTTGTGGAAGAGAGGGAGAGATTAAGAGAGGCGGCCGAGATGACCCAACTTGAGGAAATAAGGGAGATAACGATAAAACAAGAACAAGCCCGCCTTTGGAGAGAACAACAAGACCAAAGTTGGGTGGACCAAAGTGCAATTTGGGAGACACAAAACCAATGGAGGGAGCAAGCAGACACCCTTTTCCAAACCCAAAATGAGCGCCACCATACTTACCTTCAAGATTCCTATGAAGATGCGGTGGCCCAAGAAGATGTTTATGGGTTGGCAAGCTCCTTTTTTGGCATTTCCCTTCGCCAAAAGCCCAACTATCAAACCCCTTACACACAAGAGGCCCTTGATGAGGGCCTACAACAAAGGAGGAGAGTTAGAGAGGTGAGAGAGAGAGAAGGAGACACCGAGGCACCCATGATCAAGAAAGAACCTTAGGATCTTCTCACCTCAATAATTGATGAAGTGTCATACTCTTTCCCCCCACAATGAGGACATTACGGAAACTAAATGTGGGGAGAGGTCTCAAAATTGTATATACTTTTGTTTTGATGCATTTCTTTTTAATTTTGATGTTGGGGCATTTCTTTGGAAAAAAACCCGGCTAGGTGAAAACTCACAAGGATGGGCACCTAGGAATAAGAGGGAAGGTGGCCGAGGACGGAATGAAAACCCAAAAGGGCATTCCGGGGAAAATAAAAAATCGAGTTGCGAGCCACCAACAAGAGGAAGGGAGAAAGCTAAGGTGAAAACCCGGGAGGGCAGCTTAGGCAAAATGAGGGATTTTCAAAGAAAAAGAAGACAAAAAAAAAAAAGACAAAATCATTGAGCAAACTACTTTCCATGTTGAGGATTCTTGAAGAGATAAGAATGGAGTGATAAGGAGGGCATTGGAAGGAGATTAGATTAGGATTTATTTTCATCTTGAGTCACAAAAATGTGTTGCAAATTGGTGGTTTTTGTGATGGCTACTTGGTTGAGATTCTTGTGGTGTTTGGCCAACTAAGTTGTCATGGTTTCAATTGTGGAGTCATAAGGGGGAGGTATAAGTAGTGTTTTTTTGTAATCGTATAGGAGGATTGTGGGGTCACCTTGCTATTGCCTTGGGATGAGGCAAGGGTGATGGTTTCATTCTTGCGGGGATATA
The DNA here is from genome assembly GCA_022085475.1 of Heliosperma pusillum. Taxonomy (NCBI): domain Eukaryota; kingdom Viridiplantae; phylum Streptophyta; class Magnoliopsida; order Caryophyllales; family Caryophyllaceae; genus Heliosperma; species Heliosperma pusillum. Next base: position 4,604 of record JAIUZE010047779.1, on the reverse strand, counting down.
AGAAGCGGGCGGAGTGATGAGTCGAGTCGGAGTCGGTGGTTTGTTGTGTCTTGTTTAAAGGGTGATATAAGGAGGGGGACTGAAATAAGAGTGTCACATAAATTTGAGTCTTTTATTTTGTTTTTGTCATTGCTGGTTTGTTTCGAGGGAGTTATAAGAAGAGTGAAGTGAGGGAAGAGAGATCACTGCCTTCACAAACACTATATTTGGACTCATGTTACATATACTAATCTTGAGTTTTACTTGGGATGAGTAAAGCTCCAAGTGTGGGGGTATTCGACAACACTCAAACGTGACGTGTTTATTGTGGTTTTTTGGGTCTTATTGTTGCATTTTATATGGGTCTTTAGCATTGGCTTCATGCTAATTTAGTTTCTTTGGGTTTGTTATAATATTTTTATCCGAGTCAATTTTGTACTAATTTGGGTCGAACAATTTGTGTGGAGTCGGCTTATGTGAAAGTAGTCGGCTTATGTGAAAGACTTGAAAGTCTACCCCTTTTTGGTGCCATGAAGAGAAGACAGAAAAGGCTCATTAAAGAGTCAAGCCTAAAGGTCAACCAAAGTGAAAGTCAAACCCAAGGTCGGGTCAACGTAGGTCAAACCCAAGGAGTCAATAAACCCGATTTATGGGTCAACATTGAACAGAACGGGGAAAGCGCAAGACGGTCACGAAATTCAACAAGAGCAATTTTGGAGAAAGAAATTGGACAACAGAAAACGCCAACTACGCCTGGCAACGCAGCCTGCGTCCACGGACGCAGTCTGCGTTCACCGACACAACCTGCTTCCTGCGCAGTTACCACGCGATATTTTTTTGTTTTTTCCTTTGTGTTTAGGCCCATTTATCAAGGCCCCTAGGTTTCCAAAACCAAGGGTATTTATGAGCAACAGTTTGAGATATTTTACTATATGATACACCATCCAACATCTTACATGTAGAATTTCATATATTGTTTTACTTTCGAACACAAAAAACTTGTAGTATTTCTAGTTTAATCTTTTGGTTATGAGAATTATGGAAGGCTAAGTCCTTTTGCTTGGTGTAATTTGAACAAGTGCAAAACTCCTATAATTGTATGACTCTAATTTCTTCCTCTCTTCTATTTAATATTCTTTTCTTGCATTAATTTTTTGTGTTGAATACAGGGATGTTTAGTTTCACCATCTTTACACTTATTTACTTAATGAATGTTTATTCTAGATACGTATGGTTATCTTATCTTATATGTGTTGAAGGAAGCTTGAAAGAGTGTAACTTTGGTTTAAAGTTGGAGTCTTTTGGGTAGAAAGAATGTGTTGTGTGATATAACATGGTTTATTGTTGTAATACATGATTCTAGCTTAATCCCTTGGTAGAAGTCTTAAAGATTGTTCCTTTGGTTATGCTTGTGATTAAATGAGTATTAATTAAGTTGCAAGGGGTTAATCTTTGGTATTTTAAATCATGTTAACTAATTTCTTGGGAGGTAGTAGTAGATAAATGAAGATGAGGGTATAAAGGAGTCATCTATGATAATTGTTGTTGTATCTTGGGAGAATTACTCCAAATTTTAGTCTCATATTTTTTTAGTGCATGCTAGGTATTTGTTTAATTGTTTAGACTAGAAAAGCTCATACCTTTGATGTTTTCATGTTAACATCTCAACTCAATTTCTTCATGTATGTCTTACTACAAGTTGTCCATTATAAATATCCATTATTGTGATTAATAGTAATTAGTGAGTTAATTTGGTAATTGTTGAACCAATTTTATAGTTTTGATAATGACATGTGTTTACGTAATAATGTGCTTTACTCGATATATCATATGCGTGTAATTATGTGCTTTAATCTTATTATAGCTAGCAACAGTTATGAGAAGAAAAGATCAAAGTTATAAAAACTTCAGGCATAACTTTGACAAGTTCCATGAGACAAAGTTATGACAACTTTGGAATAACTTTGGAAGTTTACAGGTAAGTTATAGCTACCTGGTTATAACTTTAAAGAAAAACGTTTCAGTCAAGATCTACCTCAAACAACACAAGACTCAAGATGGAGGGTCTTTGTGATCAAGATGAAGAGATGATCCGTATACTGAAGATCTTTGTGAAGATTAGATAGTATAGGTCGTCATTCGGTAACTATTCCATTAGAGTGATTTTAGGTTCAAAGTTATAGCTTTAGCCTATAACTTTGGATGATAAATGTTGATGCATGATTTTGGAAATAAAATGTTTTAAATGTTTTCAAAACTGAAAGAGTATTTTTATATTTATCAAAAGTTTTAATAGAAAATATATTTATGAGATTCTATTGGTTAGTAATACAACTTATGGGTTGTCATGCTACCTAGGGTTTCTAACATATTCTATCTCAATTTGTTGTTAACTTAATAAGCCCACCTAGGGTTTGAGCCACCTAGGGTTTCGTGGAAACCTAGGATTGTGCCTCCTAGGGTTGCGTGCTCCTAGGGTTTCCTGTAGCTAGGTATTTCGGCCTCCATAGGTTGTTTTCCTTGTTTACCTTAATCTAGGATTCTACTATATCTTTACAATAATATTTTGAAATATTAAAGATAAATATATTTCTAAAAGATAAAGCAAATAATATTTTGAGATAAAGATATTTCTAAAAGATAAAGTAAATATTATTTTAAGATATTAAAGATAAATATCTTTCTTAAATATTAAGCTAGGGTTTTAGATCTCCTATGCTTCTATTATAAATACTCCTTCCCATCTCAAGTATGAGACACACGAAATATACACGAGTACACACGATACACATACTTACTTGTGAGAATTTTCCAAAATCGTTTTAAAGCAAACCTTGAGCAAAATATTTATTATTTTTAGTGTTTGTTTTTCAAAAGAGTCGTGCATCAATTATTGTCAATCACTCGCGTCAAATACGTTATTGGATAATAGTACATCACATAATCTTACAATTCTTTAACGAGAATTTGTGTAAGTTATATTGTACTTTCTTATTAAAGAAAGATAGTATAGAGTATTTAGCGATACTCACCTTGAGTTATAATCATAGTTGATTATACGAGTGGGTTGATAATTTTTGTAATCCGTAGAAAGGTACTAAGAATTATTAATCGAGAATAGTGGACGTAGGTTTCAACGTGTGAAATTGAACCACTTCAAAAATCCGTGTGCCACTCTCTACTCTCTTTACTTTTCGTTATTTCGTTACTTGCGCTTACTTTGATCAATTAATTAGTTGATTTTAATCCATAAGATCAAATAATTAATTACATATCATATAAATCGAAAAGGTGAGGCTAGTTTTTAATACTCAATTCAACCCCCCCCCCCCCTCTTTCGTATTCGATCGATAGACTCTACAGTAGTTAGTGTTTTAATTAGTGTCTAGTCTTTCATTAGTGTTTATCTAAAGTTTAGTAGTTAGCCTAGTCTTTTACCGTCTTCTCTTGAGTTTGGCCCTTTACTTACCCTTACTACCCTATTATTTAGGATAATTTGAGTCTAGTTGAGGTTATCAATTGTTATTTGGCCTAGTTAATTAGAAGAATTAACGACCCCGTAAAATATCTTGTCATTCAATTAAAGCTCTAAACATTTTGCATTTTGTTTGAAAACACGAATGCAAAAGTCCTAAACTCTAAATGCAATATATATATATATACAAGGTGAACTAACATGCAAACTGTATGGAATACAATTACTGCATATATACATCTATATGAATGCAAGAGTGAACAAATTTATACAAGTCTAACTTATATGTACACAATTTCTAATCCTATCAGCAGATCAACAACAACACGCATCTCCAAAATGACTCTCAAAGGGAGTACCCACATCACGTATCCTATCCTCCTTCATGTCAATATATGTACAAAATGAAAAAGAAGGATGTGACAACTCTCGCGAATGCGGAAAGATAAAACATACAAGCATGTGAATTATATAGCGGAAATAAGAAGTTTTTAAAACTTTTATACATGCAAGGAAAGAATACGAGGAGTGTCAAATATTACAAACTAAAGTACAAATTATACTACATTAAGAGACGAAGTCTCTCCAAAAAGTTAACAAGTAAAAGTGTTTAGCAAACAAGCTAAAATCGTCTAGAGGTGTTTTAATCCAGGGACAACGCCCGCTAGCTCACACCCGAACCCAAAATGTCAAGCAAAAAGCCATCCATGCAAGCAACCTGTTCATCCATGAAAAACATGAACGCCACAGTCAGTGGGGAGTAACTCCGGGTTCTCCCAGCCATATCACATCAAACGTACATAGAAGGAAATACAAAAGGAGAGCATGCATACATATAGATATACATGTGAGATACGATAAGGATAGATAGGCAATTCGATATATAATGATAAGAGCATATGGAATACAAATCCGAATCCATCATGTTATACAAAGACTCGGGGAAGACACTCTTAGGCAACAGAATACGCTCACTAGGGCTTGCATCTCACCGTTAGCGGTATAAGTTTGATAAGATTGAGACTCGACAAACAAACCATGCCAAGTCATGCGATTACCATGAATACATCCATCATGTTATCATCCATTCAAATAACCCAATACATAGACGGTGCCCAATCATGAAATGACCATGAATAATATCATGAAA
>JAIUZE010047778.1:0-16738 GCA_022085475.1 Heliosperma pusillum | reverse complement strand
GACTCGGGAAAGACACTCTTAGGCAACCGAATACGCTCACTAGGGCTTGCATCTCACCGTTAGCGGTATAAGTTTGATAAGATTGAGACTCGACAAACAAACCATGCCAAGTCATGCGATTACCATGAATAAATCCATCATGTTATCATCCATTCAAACAACCCAATACATAGACGGTGCCCAATCATGAAATGACCATGAATAATATCATGAAATCACGCATTCAAGAACGACGACACAAGACGACATCTCTCACGGTAAATGAAACGCACTAGCACCGTGTACATTGCAAGTATGATTAACAGGCATCCACGGGATAAACATTTCCCTGAACGCATACACGATCACATTTCGTATATGTTCACTAATTTCCTCCGGTAGGACGACGATATAAATACCTGGTCCTAGTCTAAATCTGGCCAGAATCCCGGAATCGCATTTTCCAGTTCGACATGCGATAAACGTTTCGCATCCAAGACTCGGTCAATCAAATGACGCCGAGTACCCAAAATTCGGTACATTCACGAAAGAGGCGGAAAAGAGCACAAGCCTCATAACAAGCGGTACGCTACATGCAAATAACACCACCTCGCAAGTACACAACATTTGACGGCCGGGTCGATCAACGCATAGCGTTCGCCTTCCAACAATGTCGTCGTATGCCCACTAACACATGCATTTAAGCAGTAGGATACCTCCTCGTTCCGACATTCCAGCCTTACGAACGTGGAGGTAGCCAAGGGAATGAGAGTACAAGGCACAAGACAAAATAGTGCTCAAACCGTATCATTTGTAAAAACCGACTCAAAGTGGGACATAGCAAAAACCGTCACAAAACATGTGATACAAGAGAATGAAATATCATATATCCAAAACATGAATATTATAAGTCACTACGTAAAATTATACGATAAACGAATCATGCGAACTATTATAAATTACGAGTTTTAGAAATTATAGGAGAAAAATACAGCCGTGTTCCAGGCCGGTGTGGAGGGAGGCGGCCGGTACCCCGGCTCGGAGCACAACAACACACAAAAAGCAAGTTTGGAAACTAACTAAAACAAGGGTCCACTTCAAACGGTCATAACTAGAGTTCTAGATATGCAAATGCAGAAATTCCATGTCAAGGTGATAGCTTATCCTCTTACGGTTCCAACGATAGGTCACAAGCCCAAAACAAGCAAGTAACGAAGGAGATATGATCATTCTACGAAAAAGGGTCGGTGCAGTGAAATCCCAGCCGGCCACTGAACCGGCAGCCGGTCCTTCGGCCAGGAACACCATTCCACCCGAGAACAACAAACACCATTTCTATCATTTCCAATTTTCATAATTCACGTCTATCAACTATCAACAATCAATATTCATCATCAAAAATCATCAAATAACAACAATCATCATCCATAACATAATTCCTAAACTTACTAATCGTAGTCTAATACGAACTCTAGTATATAAAGCATGTAAAACACGTAAATGATACCGAGTAACCCTTCACCGTTACCTTTACGCGTCTTTAATCGATTCTAAACCTTCCTAGTCTCCACCTACATACAATTAGATAATAAAAGATGAATATCATTCACCTTGAGAAAGACGGATAATTTAAAAAGCGAGAAAGACGGTAATTTTATTACCAATACGGATAGAGGAAGGTAAGAGGGAAAGAATGAGACGAACTTACGTGAATTCCAACCAGAAACGAAGGAGATACGGTGATTCAAAGATCGGAAAGTGTATGGAGGCAAGGGTTTGGTTTACTTAAGGATGAAGAAATGTGTTTGTGTTGAATGAGAAATAGGTTAAGGGTGGAGTATGAGATATTTATAAGGAAAAAGTCAAGGAAAGTCAAACTCGCCTTAAGACGGGATTCTCATGGAATCTCGCGGAAATTCCAAATACGAACTCGGAAATTCTAAATTCGACTCGGCACATAAAATTCTAAATTAAAACTTAAATTTGTTGAAAAGTATCCGTAAAATATTTTAACTAGAAAAATAGGGTACATTTCCGGGTGTTACAGTTGAGGTATATGCCCTATCCCACCACAAAGTTCACATGGTGTTGTAATTGAGGTAAATGGATTGAAAACTTTGGGGCGATATAAAGTACTTTTTGGGGTGGTTTCTTTGGATTGACTAGGACAAGCTAAGGAAATTGTAGTGTCAACTTCATTTGAAGTTTCCACTCGACTCTTCTTTTGGTCTCCCCCTTTGGGTTGTGAACCTTCCCCTCTTTCTTTTTGTGATTTAGTTGATAGGTTTGACAAATTGCTTATGAACCTACGGTGAAAAGCGATGACAATCTCTTCCCACTGCATAGGTCTTGTTGCTTCCTTTAAGCGACGGGTGAACCACCATTTTGCTTCTCCCTTTAGTGATAAAGGAAAAAGTGTTTCTCTAATTTCGCTTTGCGTGATTCCCTCCCTCATAAAGGTTTGACAAAGTTCGCAAAAGGTTTGAAGATGATGAGACGGGTTTTCGTTTGGTTTTCCACTAAATTGATTACCCTCTATGAGAGCAATCAAAGTCAAATGGACCCTTAGGATCCACTGGCAAGCTCAAAAACCCGGTACCTTGGATCTTCTCTAGTTAGCACCATTTTTATCAACCTACAAGAAAAACACAAAAGAGAAAGTTAGTAACGATTTTAGGTACGATTGCACCTAGAAATGGTAGATTAAATAAAAACCAACAATTCATAAATAAACAAAACCGTGTCCCCGGCAACGGCGCCAAAATTTGATCGGTTCTGTCGCGGTCCCGAAACAAAAATAATTTACCCAGACTAAGCTAACAACATAAGGAATGTAATTAGGGAAGTAGGGTGTCGATCCTCAGGGAGTACGTGTTACTTCTGAATTGCTATGGATTGGTTTTCATTTAGAATCGAGTCACTTGAGTTGGTTGTCTAAACTACTAACATAAAATAAAATGACAAGTATATAAATGACGATATGTAAAGAACAATTATGTAAATTGCAAAATAAAAACCCAGAACAGAAGACATACCCGATCGGGTTGTCACGTACCCGATCGGGGAAACCCTCTGATCTGAATATCAACAACTAAATTCTATCTAAAGACGGTATTTAAATGACAATATTGAAAGTCTAACTAACTAAACTATTAAACTAGATAATAATAATAAAGTAAAGCTATCAAAGAACGAAAATGGAAAGACGATAAAATAAACTAGCTAGATAACAATAAAATAAACTATCTAATGTGGTAAGATAAACTAACTAATCAAGTTGATATAGTGAAAGAGAAATACATGTAAAACAAATTAAAAGTCTCATAGATACCAATATTAGAATTACTATGGTTGTCTAGGCCTTGTAGCGGTATATTCCTTCCGGATTCGTACCGACCTTTTAGTGGGTCCTAACGTCCTTTCAGCATGGTTAAGTCACTAAACCCCTATTGGTAGTCCTAATTCCTATCCCAACTCTCGTTATAAAGATAGAAATGACTAATACAAACAATTGCTTATGGCCACTAAACAAAGTTATAGAATTTGACACGACCAAAGGAAGTAACAATTTAGATGGTTCAATTGGTAACTACTCTTCTTTTAATTCATTTAACTCGTAAATCATTTCAAATATTACAACTCTATTTATTTCATTTACACAATGATAATTTTACAATATTAGAATTAATCTAATTTATATGATTATGTGATTAAGTAAATTAGCTAGAAAAAGATGTATGAAATTAAACTATGAAATATAAATACTAAAGTGATTATGGTGATTATGTTAACAATGATTCTAATGACAATTTTTAGGATTATTTGATTAGGTAAATTGTAAGGTGACATGCTAAACAATACTTTGGTTTTAACTAGATTAATTTTAGTTTGATTTCCTAATAACAACAATATTATGAAAATGATACTAGTGAGATTATAATTCATGACGACTAAAATTGCATAAGTAAATCAAGATTAGAGAATTACCGAATTGGAATAAGAGTATATAAGAACGAAAGTAAGAACAAATATCCAATAACAAAAGCTACGAAAACACTAGAGAAATACTAAGAAATAAACTATAAAAACTTGTAAGAAAGTATGCTAAAAGATATGTAAATATGATAATAGATTATATGAAAGTTAGATTATTAGATAATTGTTGGATGCCTATTGTGTGTGATAATCATTGGCTTTTATAAGGCTGCATGGCTGCTGATCCTTCGTGCAAATTCGTACCCTAGTCAAAGCATTAAACCACCCATTTAAGCTCGGATTGAAGAAGAGCCAAGTAACGTCTTCTTGCAGAAATACCCGATCGGGTATTGAGCAATCTGATCGGGTTTTTGTGTAATATGGATTTTCCGTCTTTTCATCTTAGGCACGGAATCCTATGCCTTGGTCTTTGGTCACTGCACTACGGAATTGGGCTTGGGCTGATCTTTTCTTGACTTGGGTTGAGGTTTCCTCTTAAAGTTCAAAGCCAAGATCCAAATTGGGTCCATTCGAGGAAAGATGTAGCGGAATCGTAATCAAGTCGTAAACTGGCTATCATCAATTCCTTGAAAAACTCGTATCCTAGTGTCTTTGCTCTATAAAGTAGGAAAATATAGCAAAACCGCTTCACTTCCTATAAAACGAGTCAAAACACGCAAAACAACTAGAATAGCAATATTAGCTCGTTAATCACTTAACAAAGTGCATAAATCGTATGGAAATTGAGCTCAAACGGGGGATAAATCGGTACAAAATATCACTTATCAACTAACTACTCGTTTTGGTTTGAATGAAAATCTAACTTGTTTACATCGGGTACATGAGTCACACATCTTTTCTTGTTCATTTTGATTGAGGGTAAACCCTCAACTAAATCCCATAATTTGAGTTTCTTTAAAGTTGTTGGACTAATGTTTGCAAATCTCTTGTGCCACAAGCATGAATCATCTACAGTAACTTTGATGCACGTAAAGGAACTTGTAGTGACTTTGTTTATATCAATCATATACACGTTCCTTTTACGTAGACCTTCTAGAATAACATTACTAGTACCTTCAATTATGATGCGACAAACATTTGAATGAAAAACGACTTAATTGCCTTTGTCACATAATTGAGAGATACTTAGCAAGTTATGTTTAAGACCATCTACCAGATAGACATTATTGGTTGCATGTGAAGGAGATATACCAATCTTATCTACACCGATTATCTTGCCCTTCTTGTTGTCTCCAAAAGTGACATTTCCGGTCATGTGTCTCAAACAACCACTGTCGAGATACCATTGATTATTTTCTTTCACTATTATCTTCATGGTAGTCAAATACAGCTTTTAGGTACCCACGCTAAGTTCGGTCCTTTGTAGTTAGTGACTCTGTAAATTTGATCCTTCCTAACTCACACCTGTTTTACAATTCTTTTGGTCTTAGCATAGGGTTGTCTAGGTTTATCATAGTATATTCTAGGTTTTCTATTGTTGTGACGCACACTAGGTTTGAACGACTGCTTTTGATTCACATTCGCTTTGAATGAAGAAGATTTTGATCTGCTGTAATCGAAAGCCATGTCATAAAACCACATGAACTCATTGTTTTTAAATTCTTCACGTTCAGGTTTAGGTTCAGACACATCAATACAAGACACGTCATGTTCTTTAACAAAATCGGTTTGATTTTTGTTGTCATTGACATATTTAATGCAATTCTTTTTAACATGACCACAATAATTGCAAATCATATATTCTGAAAGATTGACATATTTCCTTCTTTTGAAATCACGGTTAGAAGGAGCGGATTTGCACTTATCATGGTCTCTTCGACTATATCCTTCATGTCCTAGACCCATCTTCATGTTATTGTTAAACTGTTCGGTAAGGAAGTTTAAGACTTTATGACTTCCTTCCCATTTATCATGAACTTTTCGTCCATGTAGGAGCAATTCCTTCAAAGACTGAATTTCTTTTTCACATATCGAATGGTGTACATTCGAGTATTTGGAGGGATTGTTCTTTTTAAAATTTTCACGAAAATCATTAAAGCGTTTGTTCAAGATAAATATCTCCTCATTGTGTTGATCTTTGGCTTGGGAGAATTTAGCCTCTAAATCTTTCAATTGCTGAGAAAGAAAAGAATTTTCTTTCTTGTGATCAATGATAGCAACTTCCTTTGCCTTAGCTTCACATTTCAAAGCTCGTTGACTTTCTTCAATTCTAAAGTTATAGCCTCATTAGCTATAACTTTGTCTTCAAGATGCTTAATGTTGAGCTTTAACTCTGAGGTTATAGCCTCATTAGCTATACCTTTAGACTCAAAAGCCTCTTTCTCAAATTTTGTCATGTCTGAAGTTGTAGCTGGAGTAGCCATAACTTTAGATTTGAGCTTTTTAGCTTTGGCTTTTAGAAGTTGATTTTCCTAAGTAATGTCAAGAATTTGTTCTTTAAGATCTAAACTCTAAACTCTGTTCATGACAATGGTCTAGGGTTTCTATAAAATACTTAATTAAAGATTTTTTAGACAATTTCTTAACTTGCTTATTAAGTGTAAGATGACTAACCTCTTCATCATCTTCTGAATCTGGTTCTGAATCTGAATCACCGACAAGGCACAACTCAGATTCACTCTCGTTGTCACTGTCAGAAATACATAGGTTGGCAACTTCTTCTTCCTCTTACTCATCATCTCCTGTGTCGAGATCTCCCCAGCAATAAGCCATCATGACTTTCTTGAATTCCTTCTTGGATTTGTCTCGTTGATTTTTGTCTTTGATTTTCTTCCAGGTAGGGCAATCCTTAATCATATGATCATTGTCCCCACACTTGAAGCAACCACGACTTGAGAGAGACCCTTTTGACTTGATTGACTTCTTATAACATTTGTTAGTGTTATTGTTAAACGTTTTTCCTTGTTTTTGATTAAAGAATTTTTTCTTAAAACGCCTAGCAAATAACACTATTTCATCTTCAAGATCCGAATCTTGTTTTTCACTAGACTCAGCTTGTAAAGCCACTTTCTTACTATTGCTATCGTTTGCCTCATCCTCATCAAGAGTAATCTCGTGAGCCATTAGGGTTCCAAGTAGCTCTTGATAAGATAGGTTGGATATATCCTTACATTCCTCGATTACCGTCACCTTAGGTCTCCATCGTCTAGATAGAATTCTAAGGATCTTTCTAGCAATTTCCTCGGAGTCAAAAGTTTTTCCAAGATTTTTCAACTCATTGATGATACTAGAGAAGCGAGTGGACATGGTATCAAGCGATTCATTTTGCTCCATAGAGAACAATTCGTATTTTCGCATTAACAATGCAATACGTTGCTTTTTGCAACAGTTGTTCCCTCATAGGCTAACTATAGACCATCTCATATTTCCTTGGCAGTTGCGCTAGATGAGAAACGGTAAAACTCAGTAGAAATCATGCTGTTTTGCAACAGACTGATAGCTTTTGAATTTTTTTAAGCTTTCTTATAATCTGCCTCAACATAGTCATCTTCTTTCTTTTCAGTGGAAGTGCCAGTAATAGATCCAAGCATGATCTTATTAGGGTCATTCTTAATGATAAGCCAGCACTCCCAGTTGTTACACTTTATGTAATGAGTCATCATATTTTTGTTGGAGTGAGTGTCCTCAACAATGGTGCGATCACATAATTAAAGCTCAATAATAAGAAGACAAAGGGATGAGGAATATTATAGCCAACTGGTCAACATTAATCGGTAACGATTGGCTCACTAGAGTTTGACGTTATTGTCGTATGACGGTGGTGATCAGTTGATCCCTTGAGGTCACACCTAAAGGACAATCCTCTAATCATAATAAGTTAATTAATTGTATAGTGATACAGATTAATTAATCCCTTAAATTGAACAAGTTTAATGTGAGAAATATATCTTATTGTAATATGATTAAATAAGATTCATTTTAGTAATTTAATTGTTATATTACTAAGAATGCATAATGTTTATGAAACATTTGAGATAAGCACAATTGGTTGATTATAATTATAAATGGTTGTAGATTATATCCACCAAATATGAGATGACCCATTTTATATACATGTGATTATAAAATATGAATTAAAATGTTAAGTCTAATTTGTTTGTTATAAAATTACATTTAAATTAGTTAAATGTACATTTATAAGCTAAATTACATGTTACATGTCACATGTCACATATGTGACAAATGACAAAATACAAAAGATAAAATGGACACCCATATTATTATGGTGCACCGGTTTTTATGGGTTAGAAGAGGCATTTGGTTTTAAGTTTTTAATCTAATATGGATCAGACAAAATGATTAACCTAAAGCCTAAAAAAAGCTAGCCTACTTCCTTGTTAAGACAAAAAGCAAAGGCATGCTCCCACTACCCAAGGGGTGGCCGGTCATGCTCTTCAAATAAGGAGATGTTTTCTCCTTATTTGCATAGATTGATCTCATAAGTAATAATGCATATTTATCTCTCTAAAACTCACTTATCTCACAAGAAGAAAACTTAGAGAAGTTTTCCACAAAAACTTGAGTTCATATTTCTCTAATAATATACTAGTGTAGTAATAAGAGTTATTATATGATCTTTAAGGGATACTACTTATCATACTAGTGTAGTATTTTAGTAGTGATTAAGGATGGTCTTGGTGTATCTAAAAGGAGAGTTTCTAACTTGAAACTTGGAAGTTCATCCTTCTTATTTAAGCTCAAGAACAAGATTAGGTTGGTGTCCTAATCTTGTGCCCTAATTCGTTCAAAATCAATGTAAGGAAAATGTTTCTTCTTATCCTTGTATTATTATGTTATACATGCATAAGGTCTAAATAGTTTAAGATTAAAATATTCATAAGATGATATTAGAAATGTCTAATATTGAATTTGAGAAACTTACAAGCGGTATCAAGAGATTTGGTTGTTGCATGCATAATCGATTTATAGTTTTTTCGAGTTAATGTAACTTAAAGAAAACTAGTAATTTGTGTTTTATAAGATAAAATCACAAAGTCATTTGCATGTCAATATATTCTGGTCCTAAAATCATTTTAGGTCATTTTGATGATTTATGGAAATTTATATTGCTCAAATATGATTTTTAGTGTTTTTATTACATTTTAATGAGAAAATGATGTTTAAAATGCTAAAAATAGGTAGACTTATCTTATGACCTTGCAATGTTTACACAATATCAAACATGCATTTTACTTATAGTATGTAAAATTTAGTGTGAAGTGGACTTATTTCTCATGATTTATGATTTTTTTTATGATAAAATGATATAAATAATGGTTAAAAATAATTCCAGTTTGAATCTGACCATGAAATTTTAGTATGTTGTCACATGCATGTGTTTCTGCCAGACTGGAAATTTCAGACTGATGTGATTTGTCTAGCATGATTTATGAATTTTTATTGTGAAAATGGCATAAATAGTGACATATTTAGCAAATATTCCTTAAATAAATTTCATGTCAAGAGAAAAATATTCCAGGTTTTTTAAATGCCCCGCATTTCAGATCTAAATTTGAAAATTTAATTTGATTAATTTTCGGATGCTTTATGTATTTTATTTGATAAAACCGATAAAGCGCAACCGATTTTTCTCAAAAAGGATTCAAAATTTTTAACCATGATTTTTGACATTATGAGTGTCATGGAAATGTTCCAGAATATACAATAAAAAGTTCAAAATTTAAAATTATTGTAATTAAATTTGGATTTATTTGATTAAAATATGATTTTAAAGTCTAATTTTGAGCAATTATATAACAACAAGTTGAATTATTGTCAAAAATTGAGTGATGACTAATTTTTGAGTCCTAAATCAGTTGGGATAATTAACTTGGACTTAAATATGATTTAAGTATTGTTTGGTGATTTTAAAATGTTATTATAACGCATTTCCGTAAAACCGGGTTATATACTATATAAACCGTAAAATAGGGCGATTTGACATTTAAAATGAGCATGTATTATACATATTATTATGCTGCATATTTATTATGAATGTCATATTTTGGTTTATGTAATTTGGAATTATGTAATTTATTCCTTGTATGACCTTAGTTTTAATCGATATTACCTGGAATGTAAGGGAATATTGATTAGGTTGTAATTTATTGTGATATCGTATCACATTTATTGTATTATTTTATTTCACAAATGTTTAATAAGAAATAATTATTGTAATTTTATTTTATATTTTGTAATTATTTGTAATACCGGAGTTTCCCAAAGATGGTGCCATTCGGAAAGGAGTTCCGAGAGAGACGGTGACCTTGGGAGGCATGCTTTTGAAGTTCAACGGACCAAAGGAGTTGGTATCCGAATTTGTAATAGATTATAATATTTTCTATTCTTGGAAAGGCCATACTAGGAATTTTATTTGTATGCTTGCATTTTATTTAATATGTTTGCATGCATTGCCAAATCGCCATAACATGACATGCATATTTTATCGAGTATTCGACCGTGTCAATTAAAACTATCGTTAATTCATCGATTTAGTTCACTTAAACGAGATAGATAATAAATTGACATGACCTCTCTTAATAAATAATTGAGATCAAGCCTTACCAAATTGTAGAACCCATGAATCCCAATTTCGCAAGGAAGTAGGCTCGGTTCACCGGGGTGTTAAACTTTTTACGTTGGGTAAGTGGGGTAATAAAGGTTATTATTTCGAAATTTGGATTGAGCTCAACAGAAGTATTCGCGACCGTAGTCGCATGTGTTCCGGGCTTAAGATAAATGTTAAAGTAATATTATCGACCGAGAGTTCTAATGTAGAATCGATTAAAGAGTTAATCCACCGAATTATGTTAATGGGGGATGAATCGGCTCACCGTGCCCAAGTTGATATGAATTTGGATCTCGGAATCATTTATAATAGTTGGGTAGAGGTCACTATTTAAAATGCTAAATTTGATTAAAATGTTTACAAGTATATATAAAACGATAAATGTTGACATTTCCTTTATGTCTTAAAATTTGTAGTCACAATTATTTATTCGCAATGGCAACTCCAAATTCCTCCACAAACGCTCCAACTCTCACAAATGTCTCATGGCTTCGATCCTTCATCGATCGATGCAAGTTAGAAAATAATGGCGCTAATTTTGCCGATTAGTATGCGCAACTCTGTTTGGCCGCGGAATGTGAGGAAAAGCTTCGTTACCTTACCGAAGCCACTCCCGAAACACCTAATGAAAGGTCAACCGCCGCCGCAAGGCGAGCCTATGAGGCTTACCACAAAGAGTCTGCCGCGATCAAAAACGTTTTAATTTTCTCTATGGAGGGCGATCTCTAAAGGAGTGCCATAAAGATGAGCACGGCCTATGAGGTCTATGCTAAGCTTGTGACCCTGTTTTCACAAGCTCCTAGGAACATACAATATGAGACGGCTTCCGCATTTTTCGACATGAACCTTAAAGAGGGCCAAAAAGTTAGCCCTCATGTACTCAAATTGATTGAGCATGTTGAGACTCTTAAATTGCAAGGGGTGACCATTCCCGAACAACTCGTTATCGACCGAGTCTTACATTCCTTGGGGAAAATCAAAACATATGTGCAGTTTAGGGTAAACTACAATATGCAAAACATGAAAACATCTCTTCATGAATTGCACAAGATGTGGAGTGTAAACTACTAAGGTTTGCAAGTTTAAGGGATGCTTGATTAGTATTACTCAAACTGAGAACAATATTGAGCAGAAATGGGTGTTGTTTTAGAGAGGGTGAATTATATTAGCTGAAAACTCAAGGATATGACTTAGAGAGCTTTCCCTACAGCATGGCACAAGAGAAAGGACTAAAAGACTAGTTTTTGAGACAAGTTTAAAGTGTTACATCAATGCACAAACACCCTAGACTGATTCTCAACAGCAAGCAAGTTAATCACAGCAATGCACAGATTTAACTTGACTTACAATGCAAGACACTGATCAGACACCTTGAAGATGTATCAGGCTTGGCTCAAACTACAGCACTTAGCAAAAGTTTGAAAGGTTTGAGAGGTTTCTCAAGCTAATTCATTCATAAAAGTCTGATTAAAACAACATACAAAGATCTCCTTATATAGGAAGACTGATATCTTGTGAACCATTGGATGTACAGGCCATCCAAGGGCCAACTTTGGACTTAAACTACTACAACAGATACTAATTAAGAACCTCACAATAGGACGAGCTCAACAACTATAAAGTACAGACACACAAGCATAAAAAACAGACTGATGCAAAAGTAATAAAGCAGCTTTTGGATTTTTCCTGAAATGGAAATCTGTTGTTCTTGTTGTCTTGCTGCTTTGCTCTGGATGTTTTGTTGTTTCTTGGGACTCTCTACTCTTATTATGACTTAGATAAACCTGCCTTGGACGAGGACAAGTTGACTTAAACAAAAGGAAGCCACATCTGGACTTGTACTTTCTCTGCTTTGATGTTCATTGG
The DNA here is from genome assembly GCA_022085475.1 of Heliosperma pusillum. Classification (NCBI taxonomy): domain Eukaryota; kingdom Viridiplantae; phylum Streptophyta; class Magnoliopsida; order Caryophyllales; family Caryophyllaceae; genus Heliosperma; species Heliosperma pusillum. The sequence goes on along the minus strand of JAIUZE010047778.1, from coordinate 4,329 downwards.
ACTCTAACTTGGGCTGCTTGTTACTTGAGTTTTTACTAGACTTCAAAAAGGATTATCCTGGACAAACTTGTTGATCAATGAGTTGGCTTGATGGTAGGCCATGGTGGGGGTGGCTAGGATGCTCTGGTGTACCTTCTTGGTGCTGGGTTTGCTAATGGGTCTGCTGAGCTCTGATTGACATTGCTTATGGCTTGTGTGGGGAATGTGGACTGAGTTGGATCTTGGCATGGTTTGGTGAGCCCTAGGCTATCTTCCTAAATGTCTTGGCTAGGCCTGGCTTGAATTTGGCTTGCCATGGCTTGTTGTTTGGACCTTGTGACTCGAGCTTCCATCTGAGGGGGTCTTGGGGTCATGTTTGTCTGGTTTGTGGCTTGATCATCAATGCCCCTTGGGTGAGCTCCTGCTGCAGCCTCCCCAGGTTGAAAAGGGCTTGACCTCAAGCCTGTGCCTTCCTCTACCTCAGAGTCTTCATAGAAGGGACTAAGATCTCCAACATTGAATGTCCCATGAACTGCATAGTCTCCTGGTAGATCAATTCTGTAGGCATTAGGACCTATCTTCTCTATGACTTGAAAGGGACCATATGCTCTTGGCTCCAGCTTATGCTTTCTTTTGGAAGGGAACCTTTCTTTCCTTAGGTTGATCCACACTAAATCTTCTGGGGCAAAGTCTTTTTTCACCTTAGGAACCTTGGCATTCTTCTTGTATAGATCATTGGTTCTCTCAATTTGTTTTCTGACTGATTCATGGAGTTTTAGCAATTGTTCCACCCTCTTCTTGGCATCATAGTGGATCTCTGACCTGCACACATTAGACAAATTCAAAGGCATTAAGGGGTTAGTACCATAGACCACTTCAAAGGGGGAGTAGGCTGTGGCTGCTGATGGGGCTCTATTGAAAGAGAACTCTACTTGAGCCAGCTTTAAATCCCAATCTTTGAGAGATTTGCTTACTATACACCTCAAGATCCTTCCCAAGGTTTTGTTGGTCACCTCAGTTTGTCCATCTGTTTGAGGGTGATGGGAGGTGCTAAACAACAACCTGGTATTAAGCAACTTCCACAATGTTCTCCAGAAATGACTCATAAACTTTGTGTCTCTGTCAGATACAATAGTTCTTGGAACTCCATGTAATCTTACCACCTCATCAAGGTATAGCTCTGCCACACTCACAGCATCATCAGTTTTCTTACAAGCAATGAAATGTGCCATCTTGCTGAACCTATCCACAACTACCATGATAGAATCTTTCCCTCTGGCTGTTCTAGGCAATGCCACTATGAAATCCATACTTACATCTTCCCAAGGCCTACATGCATGGGACTGGTAGGGGAGTGTAAGGCCCTGCTTGAAATGAACTCTTGGCCTTTTGACAAACTCCACACCTACTGAGCACTATTTGGACTTCTCCCATCATCTTAGGCCAGTAAAACTGATCCTGCAGTATGTCCACAGTCTTCTGAACCCCAAAGTGTCCTCCAAGGCCACTTCCATGCACTTCCTTGATCAATAGACTCCTATAGGACCCTCTGTGTGACACCCTCAAATTTGCGGAAAGAAAAAAAAATAATTTAACTAAATAAAATATGATAATACATAACGAAGGTGTCATAAATAAAAAGGTTCATTACAAAACGGAAATAATATTATACAAAAGAAATATACAAGACAGGAGACATATCTCCCGTATAAATACGGAATGAAAAGAGTATATAATAATATACAATCTAAGAACCGAATATAGGTCCAAGGTAAATACTTCGCTCGCTAGCTCGTCAATGTACCCCAAATATGCATTCACCACCTGTTCGACCGCATTAAATATAAACAGGGAAGCCACAGTCAGTGGGGAGTAACTCCGAGTTCTCCCAGCCACGAAATGTCGAGTTTAATTAAACATGAATAACATAAAAGCAATGTACATGGGAAATACAAAACCTTAACATATATGATATGCTTTTCATGTTATGAAACAATTAACTAACATATAACCTAGCATATGAAAGTTATCATGTGAATCCGATAATAAACTATAACACGAGGTAGGGAAGCTGGTATGCTAGCTCAGAGGTTACCATTAACATGGCCATGATACACTCAAACCCTAATCAACACGTAATCATGTGAATCAGTTAACAATCGGTAATCCAAACTCTATCAACCTTAGCCGGCTTGCATCTCACCTTCTACGATTCATAGAATCATCAAACATGAAAGACCAATACGTCTAGAAACAGGCATAAGTTCTTAGCACAGTCAATAGTCGACTTCTGTAACTCGAGGCTATACCACAAGGTAGGAAAACATCCTAGTCCTAGACTGATCAGACCTAGCGACAACAGCTATTCCATTCCCCGTCCCATGAGATAACCGTACATGAGAAACTCTACTAGGCGACCCCCTAAGCAGAGATAGCTAGTACTTAAGCTGGCTCCATTCCCAAAGTGGAACTCTTAGGCAGCCATGCCCCGACTTGGAGATAAGCCCCCCAGGCCGTGACACAAAAGCTATTAACCATGAACTATATACTCGTTAAAGATAGTACGGCCTATCAATGTCATGGTCCAAGCTACTCATTTAGAATTTAGAATGGTCAAGACGCCATATACTCATAATTCTCTATGGGTACTTAGTCAACACGACACCAACCATATAATCAAACAGTCACGGAAACAATTTCCTAACATGTGACTAATTGCATATAAATCATAATCAAATAACATATCGCCTCATATCTACTAAGGCTAATTCATTAATTAAATACAACCTTACTTGAAGACAAATCCCCGACCCGCGTCCCGCGACGGGTCATCAGTCAAATCGGGGCTGACTAGATCTTAGTTTGACCAAACCCGTTGGATCAAACCGGCTAGAAACAGAGTCTTTATCACATAGACATAAAATCAACATATTCATTACATGTTATTTTAATAAAACTTCTAACATTTGAATTATTAACTCTTACGTAAAACCCCGCTTGACTTTAAAGGATATGAAAATAAACTACGATCTCGTCTTATAATTTCTAACATGTGAGAAATAATAATTTTATGAAAAACCTTTTTAATTAAATATTTTACTTATTAATATTTCCCACTTGCTAAATATTACAAAACACGATAAAATGGCAATAACTCAAAAACCGTCACAAGTCCAAAGTGAGGGCTCATGGGCTGATTTTGGGCCGGACCTAACATGGGCCTGGACTGGGCCCACGGCTGTTTTTGGGCTGTTTTGGGCTTTTTGATCGACTTTACTAAAAACCGTTTCTTAATATTTCCCGCATGCTTAACATATTTAAAACCTGTCAAAACAACAACCAAACAATCAAACATCGACACAACACCAATGGACCAAATCCGGACCAATCCAGACCGGACCAGGACCGGCCTGAACCGGGCCTGAACCGGCCGGTTTGGGCTGGTTTTTCCGGCCATTCTCCACGGTTCAAACAACCAAAATTCCAAATAAATTCTAACATGTTTTTAATTAACAACATCCATTTTTAAACATCCAATTCAACCATCATCATACAAAAATCATTGTTATGAATAAATCATACAAATTTGTCAAGAATACCAAACATGCTATAAATTCATAAACATAATAATAACCACTACTTAGCATGTTACTAACTAAAAATCCATAAATCATAATAACATGAACAAAAACAAAGGATGAACCAAAAACAAAAGAAACAAAAGCTATGTAACATTAAATCGTCGAGTAACTCGGAATCGTTACCTTAGCTAGCAATGTGACACCCTCAAATTTGCGGAAAGAAAAAAAAAATAATTTAAATAAATAAAACAAGGGTGTCATAAATAAAAAGGGTCATACAAAAGGAAAATAATATTATACATAAAAATTATACAAGACGGGAGACATATCTCCCGTATAAATACGGGAATAAAAGAGTGTATAATAATATACAATCTAAGAACCGAATATAGGTCCAAGGTAACTACTTCGCTCGCTAGCTCGTCAATGTACCCAATGTATGCATCACAAACCTGCCAACCGCATTAAATATAAACACGGAAGCCACAGTCAGTGGGGAGTAACTCCGAGTTCTCCCAGCCACGAAATGTCACGTTTAATAAAACATGAATAACATAAAAGCAATGTATATGGACAATACAAAACTTTAACATATATGATATGCTTTTCATGTTATGAAACAGATAACTAACAAATAACCTAGCATGTGAAAGCTATCATGTGAAACCGATAATAAACTATAACTCGAGGTAGGGAAGCTGGTATGCTAGCTCAGAGGTTCCTCTCAGAAACATGGCCGTGATACACGCAAACCCTAATCAACACGTAA
>JAIUZE010047774.1:0-17270 GCA_022085475.1 Heliosperma pusillum | reverse complement strand
ATGACGACTTTAAAAAGTCAAGGAAAAGTCAAAGACGACTTAAAAGTCAAGAAAAGTCAAAGATGACTAAAAACGGTCTTTTCCTGGAATCCCTCAAAAATTCCAAATACGAACGCGGAATTTCAAAATAAGACTCAGAACAAAAATTCCTATTTTAAAAACTTAAGTTCTACTGAAAAGTGTTAGTAAATATTTTTACTAGAAAAATCGGGTATATTTCGAGTTGTTACACTTTAGGTGTGACCTCAAGGCATCAACTGATCACCACCGTCATACGACAGTAACGTCAAACTCAATTGAGCCAATCGTTACCGATTTATGTTGACCAGTTGACTATAATATTCATCATCCCTTTGTATTCTTATTATTTGGATTTAATTATGTGATCGCACTATTGTTGAGGACATTCACTCCAACAGTTCTATGTTTGTCGACATAATCATATGTCCAAAGATTTTTCCCTATTGCAAGATATCCTATATTATATCATTTTTAATGATTGTTTTAAGAATTTTTTTTTCAGTTACATAAAAATAAAAACAAAATCAAATATCCATACAAATGAGAATAATGAATAGAACATGTATATTTTTTAGATTGGGAAGATTAAAGTTTGAATAGAGTTGCATCCATTTATTTTATACTTATAAGGTTACAATCTTGTATGTGTTTATGACGGTGAATTGAGATATTTAATTCTGACTTTTGTTGAGTTTGTTGTGAATTCACACTTACTGGAATTGATCGATATAAATTTATAATTGTGATTTTTTAAATAATTAATTATTTTAATACAAACTAAGAAATGGGTATATTAAAGGATTAATATTGATTTATATATAAAGTATTAGAATTATAATCGTAAACATGATTGTTTACTTGTTATTTATTGCATGATAATTATAATTTAAGTGATAACCAATAATGTTATTATTTTCACCTTTAGCTATTATTATCTTTTGCTAAAGTCTTATATGAAGGAATAGTTTATTTTTTGCATAATGATTGATTTGTTGCATTAATTTTCATAATCATTCACGGATCTAGAAAGTTTAATTCAAATTTAATATAGGTAGGGTACCTATTGAAATTTCAAGGTATTTTTTTCGGACGTGCTTTTTCACATACGCATTTTACTCTTTCACATACGTTTTTTACGACTTTACTCTTGTCATTTTTTTCCTCCCCACCCATTCACCGTTTCAATTTCATGTCTCTCCCTTTACCACGACACCCACCCTTTGACATCCGTCAACCCCTGATCCGGCGACCACCATCCCCTACTCCGGCATCCCATCTCTCGCACAACCGCATTTTCGCCCTAGCACTGGAAATTCCCGGTGTACGAAATGTACAAATGCTTGACGCCTCACACCCACAAAACTAACTTTTTGTCATTTGTGTTGTGGTGCAGCAACGATGGCCATGCGGCTACAATGAAGTCTTCATGTTAGCAAGGGAATAAGAGGTGTTGATATGGTAGTTCTTAGTTAGATGTGTTGCCAGATTGTACTTTTGCGGCATTGAGTGGCAAAAATGTGAGTTTGTGATGAGCCAGAGGAGAATGATGAGTATAGTTGTGTAGGTTAGGATGTTGTATGTGATATATGTGGGTCTAACTTCTTTGCTAAAATTATTGCAGATTAACATTTGTTCGTTACTCGTGTTGTGAGTCGATAGTCTTAGATGTGGTATTATTAACATGTGTATAGCTGATGAGGATGTCATGGTCGTGGTCTAGGTAGCACGAACACTCCTCCTAACTAGGCGTCCCGTGTCGGACACTGTGTCGGAAACACGGACACCAATAAACAAGGAATCAGAGGTCGAAAACCAAAGTCAACTTTTACCTTCAATTATTTACATTTAATATCAAATACTAATACCAAAATAAAATAATACGTTATTTATAACTATAAAATATATATTTTACTTAAATTTAAATAACGTTTCTCGTGTCCAAAATTTCACGGGATGCCTTATAACGTGTCTGTGTCGTGTCCGTATCCGTTTTGGTGCTACCTAGGTCATGGTTGGTCTAGCCAAGTGGTTTGTACGTTAGAGTTAGTAGAGTGGTGGTCTGGTGTAATGATTATGCGCTTTTGCGGGTTTTCCTGAAGTTAGCTAGTAGGTCATATTTTTGGAACTCAAGCCTAATTTTTGCTAGGTATATGGGTAGCTAGATGTCGTACTTTTCATTATTGTCGTTTTGTTAACTTTTCCTTGTTGGCTTTATTGCAGAGTTTAACGGGTGTTGAATGTTAGTTGTAACTGTTTATGTTATTGTTTTACTTGGGGTTTGTGGTGAGGCATAGTTTTTGGAGTACTTCTGCATGTGAGTTTGAATGCTTTGACTTGGTTGGGTATAAGAAAGTCGCGGGATTTGGGTTGTGTTATGCTTCAGGTTGTAAGTGCTCCATTACCGTTTTAGAGGATTTCATAGGGATATAGTGTTAAATTGTATCATGTTTGAGTGGGTGAATTCGTTGGCGATGAAGATAAAATGAGGACTTTGGGTGGACAAGGATTTGAGGTCGAGTGTTATATGGATGAGATATGACGAGAATTCAGAAAGATGTTATGGTGTGATCGTGATAAATGATTGATCTAATGTTTTGCGTTGAGGATTTTCGAGTGGATTGTAGGCGATGTGAGGAATAAATTGTGTATGGGATTGTAGTATATTTAGCGGTGTTGGTGGTTGAGAATTAAGCGATTTTGGTAAGACGGGAAGATTGCAATAAAGGATATAGGTAAGAGTTGAATGATGAATTGGGTTAGACGGCGTAGCACCGTTTTGAGAAGAGTAGGTTGTCACATAGCGGTAAGCTTTATCTTGTGGGATATTTAAAAGGAGGGGTGATGGGTGGTAAATTAAGTGAATTATTGGTTAGTTATGGTATTGAAGTATTATTATAGGCATGGATGTTGAGTTGTGATATTAGTTATATGGTGATGTTCGGTTTATTTATGTGAAATAATAGAACTATGTGGTATAGTGGTAAGCATGGGTGATGGTAATAATGTTAATGGTTTGACTATAAGTGAACTTCGGGGACGAAGTTCATTTTAAGGGAAGTAGAATTATAACATCGCATGTTGATAGCATAGAGAATGCATGTTGCTAGCATAAGGAATGACGACAAGTTTGGATTTATTAATGTTGGGTATAGTGGTGATGGTTTTAGTAATGTACTTGTGTTAATGTTATGGAATATTATGATATGTAAGCTATGCGATGATGTGACTACTTATTGGTGGATAACGCTCTAGATATTGTCGAGAGGTTTAGTTTGATATGACTGGTGAGTGTTGTGTTGTTTTTCAAGGAAGAGTGTTGGTAAGTGTTGTTAATGGAGTTGGAATTCTTGTGTGGGCTTTTTAATGATATTGTTGGGATGTTGGGATTTTAGTAATAGCATTTTTCGGTGTTAGTTCGTATGTCTTGTGAAGGAATCTTAGTTTGGTAAGGGTCTATGTATGTTATTGATGGATCCTTGGGTTTATGATATTGTATGAGGTTGTGACAGCATTGGAGGGTACCTTTGGGATTTGACAGTGCTAGGGTTCGCTTTGATGTTTGGTTTTCTTTCATTGGTAGTGAGGGTTGTGAATTTCGAGGATGAAGTTCGTTTTAAAGAGGGAAGAGTGTAATACTCTTGGTTTCATATTGAGTTTTTTATTTGGTTGTATAGAGATTTCTAGTAGAGGATAGTGTTGCGTTGTATAGTGTTGGGTTGTGAACTTCGAGGGCGAAATTATTTTTTACGAAGGGAAGACTGTAATACTCCGTATTCTGTTGGCTTGGTATTCGGTCGAGGAGAGCGTACTCGACCGAGTGAGTGTCGGTACTCGGCAGAGTAGAGTATAATCGGCCAAGTAGGTGGTGTGCATCCCTTAGCATGCTACTACCTAAGTGGCACTCGGTCGAGTATAGGTTCTACTCGACCGAGTGAAGTGTATTCGGCCGAGTGCTCTTGTGCATTAGACCAAGTGCACCAGTCTGACGGGTTTTTCGAGCGGTTATAGATTAAGAAGATTAACAGGTTATAAATTCATTTCGATAGTTTTTAAAACATATCATTAACCCTAATCAGTCTCTAAACACTAATCCATTGCCAAGCTTGAAAATCGTCTCATTGCTAGTCCGTATATGTTCGTGCATCGATCTATCATAAGTCTCTAATCCTTAATTAGATTGTTGTGTCATTTGGGGTAGAGTTGTTAGAACCCTAATTTGAACTAGGGTTGGGATTGGATAATCATTATCGATTGTCGATTCTAGATTACTTGGATGATTGTTAGGAGGAGATTTCGTACATGATCGATTCTAGGCCTTGCGTGATCGTACTTTCGGATCGCTTTTGAGGTAGGGTTTCCCTACTCAGTACAATTGTATATTGGATAATTATTGATTGTTGATGATGATGATTATGATGTTGACTTTGATGTTGATTGTGATTGAGATTGGTGGACCATTTTCTGGAGATAGTTCCACACGTCAGGTTTCGCCTCTTATGACTCCTGTTACAAGGGGGATGTGCATATTAATGAGAAGGTTACGCTCGTTGCGATGAATAGGAATTTTGATGTCCAGTGCTGCGGTCTGGCATCGGCAGAGGTTACCGTTACGACGGGAACTTGGTTACCGGAGTTTGGAAATGATATTGATCTTTCGATATGATTGTGTTGATTTTTTGTGTTTATGTGATTAATGTATAATTATACAGACTTCATGTTGTTTTTTAAATCTGTTGTGGTCCATTGAAGAATGGTGAGAAAGAGTATAGCAGGTAATCCGTTGAGCATGCTTTAGCTTTGCCGGGATCACCGCTGGATAATGAGTCGATTAGCTTTCGCTGAGTCAGTAGATGTTAAGTCTTTTGATAGTTTGGTTTTAAGAACCGTTGTAGTATTACTTTGAGAATTGGATTATTTGTAATCAATGTAAACAATGCGTAATAAATGTTGTTTTATTATGATTTATTTTATATCTCCTATCTCGGGCAACCGAGATGGTAGTACTCCCACTTGCTAAGGTAGACCTTGGTAAGACACTTTGTTAGATGGGGGTGTTACAATCATGCTTTTTTGGTGTCTTGGTTGCAGTTTCCTGAGTTGCAGGCTAAGCTTCTCCGTTCTTCAAGTATAATTGTTTCTGGTCCTACTTTTGATGATGCCATGTGTGTGTTCAATGACGTCACGATTTCTGATAAGTGAATATTTGTATGATTTTAACCCCCACTTTAGCTCGGTTTTGTTTGTCATTTGTGCTTTGTTAAGCCATTTTATGAGCTAATATCGTCTTCTAGGCGAATTCCTGTGTTCTAACTTGTTTTGTAGGGAAAGTGACGTTTCTACGCCCTTTTTCTATATTTCCGAGCATTTGCCTAGAACCCGACGATTTGAAGATGCAAGCTTGACCGTGTGTAAGGCATTTCGAGAAGGTTCACTAACTTAAGGGAGAGAAGAAGCAAAGACGGTTTTGTAGTTGTCGGAAGACCAATCAATTAGACAGGGGAATTCATCGCTTTACATCATATCCAAGCAACAAACCCGGTTGTAGAGTCAAGGGGGATGTTGTAAGTCAAGTCAAAGCGAAGGAAGTTGAAGAGTTAGTCAAGAGCTTCCAGAAGACGACTTACCCGATCGGGTAAGTGGTGTACCCGATCGGGTATTCCTGCTGCTCCAAGCATTGCGGCTCCTTCATCCTATTTTTGACCTATGTATTTATTGCCTGACCTCTTCTCCACGAAACCCTAATACTATAAATAGATGCTCAAGGATCATACACTTTCATCATATATACATCCATCATACACTTTCTTACATAATCTTGTCTTATATTTCTTTTTAGCTTTAGTCTTTCTAGTTTAGATTCTCTTCTATTTTTGTCTTTTGTTCTAGTTTACTTTTATCTATTTCCTATCAAAACATTAGCTTAGTTCAAATAGAATTTCAATCTCTTGCATCTACTTTGTTGGGTTCAAAAGTTGTAATTCAAGGTACGGTATTTCTATGCGAGGGATTTTTATTATTGTTATCGCTTTCATCGTTGATCGTCACCTAGGTATTCCTAATTTGTCCTTTACTTATTGTTCTTTATTTTTTTCCATTTGATTGTTATTTTCCATTCGTATCATTTAGATTCGTTTTTACGTTGTTATAATCATAGTTTCATTTTTTAGATTATCATATAGCGTCGTTATTATCGCCACATAGAAAGTCTAAATTATTGTCAAAACCAACTAAATATGCTTACCTTAACTTTCATTGTTAATACCAACATAATCATGAGTGAGTAGTCACCTTTCTAGGGTGTAGGGTAGCCATGTTAGATTGATTAAAAGATGATAATTGGATAAAAGAAATTGTGCTTTTAAAACATTGTGTCTATGCATGTTTGGACTTTAACGATAGTTGACGATTCTTGATCACAATCATTGACTAGTATGGAATTCTTTTCCAAGGTAGATATACAGGAATTGAATAGACAAAGCGTGACATGGTGGATTAAGACCTAGTAAATCGCACTAAAAGCCTGCTAGACCATCTGATCTATGATTGTAATGAACACACCATTCTTACGAACGCTCAATGAATTATTTGCATATCTTAAATCCAATTTCATCAATATATCAATCTACATGTGTGAACCTACTTCCCTAGATGCTTCTCATTATTGTTAATTTATTATCTGCTTTATCGTTTCCATTTCAGTTTGTTTTGTTTTTATTTATGTTCTTTATTAGTTTAGACATCACAAACTCCAAAACCCAGAAAATCTTTAGATAAAACTCAATTGTGAGACGATTCACAATCCATAGGAAACACCATCTCCCTGAGGATCGACCCCTACTTCCCTAATTACATTAATTTGTTATTAGCCTAGTCTGGGTAATTTATCTTTGCATCGGGCTTGCGACAGGCCTGATCAAATTTTGGCGCCGTTGCCGGGGAGCACGGTTTAGTTTTCCTTTTTATTGTGATTTTTAATCACGATTAGTTTTATCTAGTCTTTAGGAACTCAAATTCCTTTAGACCTCTCTTGATCTTTCATCTTAGCTTTTCTGTCTTATGCCCAGATCTTCTAGACTAGGGACCCCTATTCCTTTGGACTCCGAACTAGAAAGAACTCTGCGTAGGAGATTAAAGCTATTTAACGAAATTTCAAAAGCTTCTGACATTTCAAGTTTAGACCGTATTCGTGAGAAATACTCGGATATTCTACCTACTCTTGAAGGAGAAGAAGATCTTTTTTCATCTCCATTTCCAAAAACCAATCAACTTTCAACCAACATTCCATCTTCATCTTCGCAACCAAAAATGGTTCGACTTTCCGACCATTCTAAACCCACTGCAGATACACTTCCAAAGGGTATCGCTACACCTCAAATTACAGCTCAAAACTTCGAAATCAAACCTGCCTTCATCAATTTAATAGAAAGAAATCAATTTGGTGGCAATGCCACAGAAGATCCTAACCTTCATATCCAAAACTTCTGTGACTATTGCTCCACGATTAGACAAACTGGAGTATCCCAAGAACAGATTAGGGAAATGCTCTTTCCCTTCTCTTTAAGAGGAAAGGCAAAACTCTGGATCAATAGCCTTGACCGAGTTGCCTTAGGAATAGTCGACTGGGATGGTCTAGCTCTTGCTTTCTATCAAAAGTACTTCCCACCAGAACGGACCGCACCCTTACGAAGTCAAATTACTGGATTCCGTCAGAGAGGCGACGAAAGTCTTTATGAGGCGTGGGAAAGGTACAAAGAATTACAAAGAGAATGTCCTCATCATGGCCTTGATTCATGGTTCCTGGCTATCACATTCTACAACGGTTGTTGTGGCGAATCGCGTCGTATCCTCGACTCCGCTAACAATGGTCGTTTCGATCAAATCGATGTAGAGATAGCTAGTGCGACTATCGAGTCAATGGCAATCCACGATTCTCAGTATAGCAACTCGCGTGCTATACCGCTCAAAGCCAAACAGGATGATTCGAGTAAAGTAGCACTCCTGGAAGCCCAATTAGCCCTTCTGCAGCAACAAGTAGGAAGCTCTTCCCAATCCAAGGAGCATATTAACGTCACTAACCACGTAGTGGTATGTGAGACATGTGGGATTGGAGGGCATAGTTTTCAAGATTGTAGAAGTTCAATAGAGCAAGTCAATGCCTATCAAGGATATAGGCAAGGCAACGCTTTCTCAAACTTCTATAACGAAAACACAAAAAACCACCCGTTTTTGTCCTACAAAAGTACCAATGTTCAAAATCCCCACCAACAAACTCAACAACCATTCATACCACACCAACAAAAGCCTTACAATCCACCTGGTTTTCAAAACCAGAGACCTTCATTCCAACCTAACTTCAACCAACCATACCAAAATCAACACCAACCACCTCAAATTCAAGGCCAACCAAATGACTCAAGTTTGAGCAAAATTGAATCCATGCTTCTACAAGTTGTTCAAAAACAGGATTCAATGTTTGCTCAATTTCAAAAGAGTGATCAAGCCAAAGATGCTGCCATCAAAATGCTTGAAACTCAAATGGCCCAATTGGCTACCTCTATTACCCAAAGAAAACAAGGCCAACTCCCACCTCATGGTGAACAACCGAGGGACACCGCAAATGCTATCACCCTTAGGAGTGGTACCACTTATACGGAACCTCAGCAACCCAAAGAACCAACAGTTGAGCCTTCACAAGTAGAAAGCCAAAAAGAAACCCAACCATCCACCGCTAAGGAAGCGGAAGACAAATCTGAAAAGAAGGATGAACTTGAAAAGGAACCCATCAAGATCCAAGTTCCATTTCCCCAGCGTTTGAGGAGAAATCATAAGGAAACCCAATTCGGTAAATTCATGGAAGTTGTCAAAAACCTCCAAGTAACGGTTCCCTTCACTGAATTAATCACTCAAATCCCTTCTTACACGAAATTTATGAAGGATATCTTAACAAAGAAGAGGACTCTGGATGATGTTGAAATCATCGCATTCACCGCCGAATGCAGTGCGTTATTGCAAAATAAGTCCCCTCCTAAGTTAAAGGATCCTGGTAGTTTCTCTATACCTTGCACTATAGGCACCTACACGATTGATAAAGCTTTATGCGATCTAGGTGCTAGTGTGAGCGTTATGCCCTATTCCATTTGCGAAAAATTGAATATGGGAATTCTGAAATGCACAAGTATCACCCTGCAAATGGCAGATCGTTCTCTAAAACAACCTATGGGAGTTTTAGAAGATGTACCTGTTAGAGTAGGGAAGTTTTTCATTCCAGTCGATTTTATAGTGTTGGATATGGCTGAAGATTCGCAAATCCCTATCATTCTAGGAAGGCCATTTCTACACACTGCGGGAGCAGTAATCGATGTCAAGAATGGAAAATTGACATTAGAAGTAGGTGATGATAAAGTCACCTACAACTTAAACAGTGCAATGAAGAGCCCTATGCTTGAAGAGCCTTGCTGTTTTCTTGACATTGTCGACTCAATCGTTGATGAATCTCTGTACCCATTAATAATTGGGGATCCTTTAGAAGCAATTTTATTGTTAGAGGATATCTCTGAGAATGACAATTTTGAGATCAGTGAGCTGGAAAAGGACTTGACTGGTAAAGAGATAACGTCTGAAGAAGTTGAGAAGTTTATAAGCTTAATTGATACTCCTGCCAAGGCAGAAGTGCATAAACCTTAACTTAAACCTCTTCCCTCAAATCTAAAATATGCTTTTTTAGATTACTCTGAATATTGCCCTGTCATAGTAAGTGCTCTTCTAGATGAAAATCAGTTAAACTCATTATTGATTTTTTGAGGAAACATAAAAAGGCAATAGGCTATAAACTTGAAGACCTCACATGCATAAGCCCTGACTTTTGCATGCATAGAATTAACTTAGAAGAAGGCCAAAGACCTTGTGTTCAAGGTCAACGCCGTCTTAACCCAAACATGCAAGAGGTAGTTAAAACTGAAGTTCTGAAATTGCTAGATGCTGGCATAATCTATGGAATTTCTGACTCAAAATGGGTTAGCCCTGTCCAAGTTGTCCCCAAGAAAGGAGGAACAACAGTAGTCAAGAATGAGAAGAATGAACTCATCCCCACAAGGATTGTGACGGGATGGCGTATGTGCATTGACTACAGGAAGTTGAATCAATCAACTAGAAAAGATCACTATCCTCTGCCCTTCATTGATCAAATGTTAGAGAGGTTAGCTTGCCACAAATATTTCTGTTATTTAGATGGTTATTCAGGATTTTTCCAAATTCCTATCCACCCTGAGGACCAAGAAAAAACCACCTTCACCTGTCCCTATGGCACTTTTGCTTATCGCCGAATGCCATTTGGCTTGTGTAATGCACCCGCAACTTTTCAGCGTTGCATGACTAGTATCTTTTCTGATTTTGTTGAGACTATCATGGAAGTATTTATGGACGACTTTAGCGTCTATGGCGTTTCCTTCGATAATTGTTTGACAAATCTGTCGAAAGTGCTAAAACGCTGTGAAGAAGTCGACCTTGTTCTCAACTGGGAAAAGTGTCACTTCATGGTGAACGAAGGTGTAGTTTTAGGACACATCATTTCCGAAAGAGGTATTGAAGTGGATCGAGCTAAGATCCAAGTTATTGAGCAACTGCCACCACCTGCTAATGTAAAAGGAATCAGGAGTTTCCTTGGCCACGCCGGTTTTTACCGACGGTTTATTAAAGATTTTTCTAAAATAGCCAAGCCCCTGACTGAGCTCCTTTTTAAGGATGCGCCTTTTAATTTCACGAAGGAATGCCTTGAGGCATTCAACAAAATCAAACGCGCTCTAATCACCGCACCTATAATCCAGTCACCTGATTGGAATCTTCCATTTGAGCTTATGTGCGATGCGAGTGATTACGCCGTTGGAGTTGTTTTGGGGCAACGAAAGGAAAAGTTCCTTCATGCTATTTACTATGCTAGTAAAACGTTAGATCCTGCCCAAATCAACTATGCCACCACTGAAAAAGAACTTCTTGCCATTGTCTATGCTTTAGACAAATTCCGTTCTTACCTTATAGGATCAAAAGTCATTGTTTACACTGACCACGCTGCTTTGAAATATCTGCTTTCAAAGAAAGAGGCAAAACCTCGGCTTATCCGATGGATCTTGCCTCCTTCAAGAGTTTGATCTAGAGATCCGGGATAAGAAAGGAGCAGAAAATGTAGTCGCTGACCATCTTTCAAGGATAAGAGTAACTGAAATAGGTTGCCAACACCAATTAATGACTCATTTGCTGATGATTCATTAATGGCAATTACTGACTCTTCTCCTTGGTATGCTGATATGGCCAATTTTCTTGTCAGTCGACAACTACCTTCTGACCTTTCTTATAACCAAAGGAAACGATTTTTGCATGATGCAAGATTCTTCGTTTGGGATGATCCTTATCTTTTTAAGCAGTGTTCAGATGGTCTTTATAGACGGTGTATCCCTCAGTGGGAAGTTAAAGGAGTTTTAGAAGGATGCCACTCATCTGCTTATGGTGGTCATCATGGTCCGTCCAAGACCGTAGCCAAAGTCTTACAATCCGGGTTTTTCTGGCCCTCGTTGTTTAAAGATTCAAAGGACTTTGTTATGGCTTGTGACGCTTGTCAACGAATGGGTCAAATATCCAAGAGACATGAGATGCCTCAAAACGGCATATTAGAAGTTGAAATATTCGATGTCTGGGGTATTGACTATCAAGGACCATTCCCTTCTTCTAACGGAAATCGTTACATCTTAGTCGCTGTTGACTATGTTTCCAAGTGGGTAGAAGCAATCGCCACTCCCACTAATGATGCTAGAGCTGTGATACGGCTATTTAAGAAGATCATCTTTCCACGTTTTGGTGTACCCAGAGCCGTGATTAGTGATCGAGGAACTCATTTTGGAGAGAAGCAGTTAGATACTCTGCTTGCTAAATATGGTGTGTATCACAGACGAGGATTAGCCTACCATCCTCAGACCAGCGGTCAAGTAGAAGTCTCAAATAGAGAGTTGAAAACAATTCTTCAGAAAGTAGTCTCAAGATCTAGAACTGATTGGAGTAATAAGCTCGATGACACCTTGTGGGCTTATCGTACAGCTTTCAAAACCCCGATTGGAACATCTCCTTATCGATTGGTTTATGGAAAGGCCTGTCATCTTCCTGTCGAGTTAGAGTATAAAGCTTACTGGGCTATCAAAGAACTAAATTTAGACACTAAGCTTAGCGCTGATAGGAGACTCTTGCAACTCAATGAGCTAGAGGAATTTCGTTTGCAAGCTTATGAGAATTCTAGGATCTATAAGCAAAAAACGA
Source organism: Heliosperma pusillum (assembly GCA_022085475.1). Taxonomy (NCBI): domain Eukaryota; kingdom Viridiplantae; phylum Streptophyta; class Magnoliopsida; order Caryophyllales; family Caryophyllaceae; genus Heliosperma; species Heliosperma pusillum. Next base: position 4,949 of record JAIUZE010047774.1, on the reverse strand, counting down.
AGCGTTGGCACGACAAGAGGATAATTAAGAAAGAGTTTAATGTCGGTGACCAAGTACTTCTTTTCAACTCCCGTCGGAAAATCTTCCCAGGAAAACTTCATTCCCGATGGTCTGGACCATTCACTGTCTCATATGTAAGCAAATACGGCTATGTGGAACTCATGACTAGCAATGGTGAGAAATTCAAAGTTAATAGACACAGACTGAAACTCTTCTATAGCAATTCTATCATCGGATGTTTAGATATTGTCTATACGGAACGTCCATCCTCAACCCAATGATTCTAATGAAAAATTCGTCGAGCAAGACGTTAAACAAGCGCTTCTCGGGAGGCAACCCGTGTTTTCCCTTTTTTGCATTTTTATTTTTGTTTTTCCCTTTTACGTTTTTTTGTTAGATTTCTTTGCAGATGAAAGAGTTTTTGAAGAATCTCTGACGACCTTCCTTGTCAAAAGTCCAAAAGACTAGCTTGGGGGAGTCCGCACTGACTAGTAAGCTTCATTCTTCTTTCATTTTTCCTTTCTTCCCATTAAGCGTCTCATTGCATATTTAGCTTTTGTGCTCACATTGAGGACAATGTGATGTTTAGCTTGGGGGAGGGATTGCATTTTTCCCATTTTGTATTTTAGCTATATTTTTTTCATATTTTGAATAAAAGAAAGAGAAGATTTTTGAGAAAATTTAAAAATTTTTGAACACAATTGAATGCTTTTCATGCTTTGCTTGCTTGTTTACTGTACTATCATGTTACATTTCCCAAACTTAGAGCTTTCAAAAGATGATGATTCAATATTCATTGAATTTTGCATACATGGGGAAGTCTTGTACACAGTAGGCATGGAATGAATCTATAGATGAGTACGCTTGATCTTGACATTTGGCAAACTACATATATTGTAAGGTAGAACCTCCTTAGACTGGTACATCCATACCCAGTCTCATCTAGGTGTGTGTAGTTCTTCTTGTGATATGTGTCATGTCAAAACGCATAAGTATGGTTCTCATTTCATTTCTATAAGCATTGCATTCATGATTCACTAAGATTTGAAGCCTTTTTCACTTTAATTTACCCTTCAAAAATTAGCCCCTTCATACAAGTGCTTTACCAAATAATAGCTACAGATAAAAACTGCCTACCTTTTGAGCTAGTAGCTAGACTATGGTGTGTGGGTGCTCTTTTGGGAAGAATTGTTCTTATCTGTCAAAGTGAATTAGGAAAACGAAAAGTTCAAGAAGTGAAGTTGTGTTCAGAAAAGAAAAATGAAAAAAAAAAAGGAGAATAGAAAAATCGGAAAATTGAAAAAGAAAGAAAAAAATAAGAAAAGAAGTTATGAGTATCTCCTAAAAAAAAAAAAAAAAAGTCAAATCAAAATTCTGAAGGAGTTTACCCTTGTGTTTCGTGTAAAATAAGCCAAATTGTTACTTCTGGCTTCATCGATCGTTTTGTGGGAAATAACCGAAAGTTTGGATTGAGTATTCATTTATCATTGGTCAGTTGCTAGCTCACTCTAACTTTCACATGACCATAACAATTTGTCCACCTTTCACCCATTTCCCAAAGCCTTCTTCTCATTTTTCGGCTTCTTTTCTATGTGCATTGTGATCTTTGACTTGTGTTTTGAATTGTTTACCATATTAGACTGCGGACACATTTCCATGAGTCGTAAATAGGTGAGTGTCTCAAAAACATTTACACATAAAGAAATCACCTTTTTGCATACATTGAGTGTTCGAGTATGCCGTGAGAGTCCATTTGTCAAAAGATCATGCAAGAGCCGAAAATCTGTAGTGAAATTCTTTGTGCTACGCCGTTATGTAAATCTCAGCCATGTCTATGTATCATTCTTGCCCACGTTGCTTTTGGGTTATGATTCATTATATTTTGAAAGCTTTATGTTGAGATTTGTTTCTTGATGGTCTAGTAGCCAATTCTTGCAATCTTGTCCTGGTTTTGTTTGTTATGTTTGCTTGAGGACAAGCAAAGGTTTAGCTTAGGGGAGTTTGATAAGTGAATATTTGTATGATTTTAACCCCAACTTTAGCTCGGTTTTGTTTGTCATTTGTGCTTTGTTAAGCCATTTTATGACCTAATATCGTCTTCTAGGCGAATTCCTGTGTTCTAACTTGTTTTGTAGGGAAAGTGACGTTTCTATGCCCGTTTTCTGTATTTCCGAGCATTTGCCTAGAACTCGATGATTTGAAGATGCAAGCTTGACCGTGTGTAAGGCATTTCGAGAAGGTTCACTAACTTAAGGGCGAGAAGAAGCAAAGACGGTTTTGTAGTTGTCGGAAGACCAATCAATTAGACGGGAGAATTCATCGCTTTACATCATATCCAAGCAACAAACCCGATTGTAGAGTCAAGGGGGATGTTGTAAGTCAAGTCAAAGCGAAGGAAGTTGAAGAGTTAGTCAAGAGCTTCCAGAAGACGACTTACCCGATCGGGTAAGTGGTGTACCCGATCGGGTATTCCTGCTGCTCCAAGCATTGCGGCTCCTTCATCCTATTTTTGACCTATGTATTTACTGCCCGACCTCTTCTCCACGAAACCCTAATACTATAAATAGATGCTCAAGGATCATACACTTATCCATCATACACTTTCTTACACAATCTTGTCTTATATTTCTTTTTAGCTTTAGTCTTTCTAGTTTAGATTCTCTTCTATTTTTGTCTTTTGTTCTAGTTTACTTTCGTCTATTTCCTATCAAAACATTAGCTTAGTTCAAATAGAATTTCAATCTCTTGCATCTACTTTGTTGGGTTCAAAAGTTGTAATTCAAGGTACGGTATTTCTATGCGAGGGATTTCTATTATTGTTATCGCTTTCATCGTTGATCGTCACCTAGGTATTCCTAATTTATCCTTTACTTATTGTTCTTTATTGTTTTCCATTTGATTGTTATTTTCCATTCGTATCATTTAGATTCGTTTTTACGTTGTTATAATCATAGTTTCATTTCTTAGATTATCATATAGCGTCATTATTATCGCCACATAGAAAGTCTAAATTATTGTCAAAACCAACTAAATATGCTTACCTTAACTTTCATTGTTAATACCAACATAATCATGAGTGAGTAGTCACCTTTCTAGGGTGTAGGGTAGCCATGTTAGATTGATTAAAAGATGATAATTGGATAAAAGAAATTGTGCTTTTAAAACATTGTGTCTATGCATGTTTGGACTTTAACGATAGTTGACGATTCTTGATCACAATCATTGACTAGTATGGAATTCTTTTCCAAGGTAGATATACAGGAATTGAATAGACAAAGCGTGACATGGTGGATTAAGACCTAGTAAATCGCACTAAAAGCCTGCTAGACCATCTGATCTATGATTGTAATGAACACACCATTCTTACGAACGCTCAATGAATTATTTGCATATCCTAAATCCAATTTCATCAATATATCAATCTACATGTGTGAACCTACTTCCCTAGATGCTTCTCATTATTGTTAATTTATTATCTGCTTTATCGTTTCCATTTCAGTTTGTTTTGCTTTTATTTATGTTCTTTATTAGTTTAGTCATCACAAAATCCATAACCCAGAAAATCATTAGATAAAACTCAATTGTGAGACGATTCACAATCCATAGGGAGTCTTAAATTATCAATTAGCGTCGTTATTATCGCCACATAGAGAGTCTTAAATTATTGTCAAAATCAAATAAACTTGCCTATCCTAGTTTTTATTATCATCAGCATCTTAGATATAAACATTATCATGAGTGAGTAGTCACCTTTCTAGGGTGTAGGGTAGCCATGTTAGATTGATTAAAAGATGATAATTGGATAAAAGAAATTGTGATTTTTAAACCTGTGTCTATGCATGTTTGGGACTATAACGATAGTGAAGTCTCATAGACCTTAATTAGACTCCTCTAATTAGTTGCTAAATACTTGTTAATTTAGTATTTCATTCTATGTAACATGCAATGCATATATAAAGACATTTATATAAGAGAAGAAATTTCCTCACATTGATATGGAAAATATTAGGGCACAACAAGAACTCCTTCTTGTTGTTCTTGAGCTAATAATATGGATGAATACAAATAATCTCCAAAGTAGAAGATCTCCTCTAAGTTGCACCAAGATTAACCCAAATAATCTACCCTTATTATTAACTAGATAATAAGATAGATATTATTCTACTAATATTATGACTATATTACTACACTAGTACTACTTAGTAAATATTAGTGTTTGAGAGTTTTAGTAAGAAGATGAGGTTTTTGAGAGAAGTAAGAAAACAAGCACAAAATGAAGTAATGAAAAATGAGCAACACTTGATCATTTTATAGGCCATTTGGCCGGACCTCATAGTCCAAAATTGGACTCTTATTTTGTTCATTTGATCACATGCATTAGAGTGAAGTGTTGTAGAAAAGATGATGATTATATTCAACTTGTTATGTCACTTTCAAAAGGTAACTAAGGAGTGTAAACATGAACAAAAATCATCACCCTTGTAACTACATCATAACCGGCCCTCTTGGCCTAGTTAGATCCATTTTGATTTTTGATATTTGTCTCACAAATACTTATTGATCATATGGTTAATTATCTTGTATAATTAAATGTTAATTTGATCATATAACAATTATATGACTCAATTAAATAAATAATATGTACTTAACATTTTAAGTAATATTTTACCATTATATCAATATATAATGGGCCCCACAATGCTTAGTTAATTTATTTTACAACTCCTTGTAAATATAATTAACTAATTACCTCTATCTCAAAACCTCAACTAATTTAGTAATTTAACGATTAATTACTAAGTTAAATCGTATTTAATCGTATTAAAATAAGATATAAATTTATTAGTCAATTATCGCATAATTGAAAAATAATTTTAATCGAATTTGAGTTCTTAACTCAATTTCTAATAATTAACTCTCGTACATATCGAATATATGTAATGTACTAA
>JAIUZE010047773.1:0-13081 GCA_022085475.1 Heliosperma pusillum | reverse complement strand
CACTAGTAATACTTAGTAAATATTAGTGTTTGAGAGTTTTAGTAAGAAGATGAGGTTTTTGAGAGAAGTAAGAAAACAAGCACAAAATGAAGTAGTGAAAAATGAGCAACACTTGATCATTTTATAGGCCATTTGGCCGGACCTCATAGTCCAAAATTGGACTCTTATTTTGTTTATTTGATCATATGCATTAGAGTGGAGTGTTGTAGAAAAGATGATGATTATATTCAATTTGTTATGTCACTTTCAAAAGGTAACTAAGGAGTGTAAACATGAACAAAAATCATCACCCTTGTAACTACATCATAACCGGCCCTCTTGGCCTAGTTAGATCCATTTTGATTTTTGATATTTGTCTCACAAATATTTATTGATCATATGGTTAATTATCTTGTATAATTAAGTGTTAATTTGATCATATACCAATTATATGACTCAATTAAATAAATAATATGTACTTAACATTTTAAGTAATATTTTACCATTATATCAATATATAATGGGTCCCACAATGCTTAGTTAATTTATTTTACAACTCCTTGTAAATACAATTAACTAATTACCTCTATCTCAAAACCTCAACTAATTTAGTAATTTAACGATTAATTACTAAGTTAAGTCTTATTTAATCGTATTAAAATAAGATATAAATTTATTAGTCAATTATCGCATAATTGAAAAATAAGTTTAATCGAATTTGAGTTCTTAACTCAATTTCTAATAATGAACTCTCGTACATATCGAATATATGTAATGTACCAATTAACTGTATCGTATACAAATAATTAGTTACTATTTGGAATTTCATCCTTTAGTGTGACCGAAAGGGATCAATTGATCACCGCCGTCAAACGACAATAACGTCAAACTCTAGTCAGCCAACCGTTATTGATTTACGTTAATCAATTGACTAATCATATATATAGTCAATAAATATCCCAATTATATTCCTTAATAAGATTTATTATGTGGCGCACTTTTGTGGAGGACACCTACTCCAACAGGAAAATCTAACGATATCTCAACAACTACGATGTAGTGGAAGCTAAAGTCTCTTCATTCAGCGGCAACCCCATCCGACCCAAAGCATGCTCAAACAGAATACCTGCTAAACTCCTACTCACCATTCCCCAATGGATCACAACAATTTTGGAAACAAAGAAGGAGCCATTACATTCATACATTAAGCACATCAATACAAACAACAACACAATCATATCATAAGATCAATATCATCTCCAAACTCCAGTAACCGAGTTCCTGACAAAACGGTAACCCCCGTTGGTGCCAGGCCGCAACAGTGGATAGTAAAGCCTCCTATCAGAAGCCCATCGTAACGGGTAACTCCTGCCGATGCCAGACCGGAACACTTGACATCAAAATCCGCGCTCATCGCAACGAGCGTAAACCGGCTCATTAATGTGCACATATCCCTTGTGACGGGAGTCACAATAGGCGAAACCTGGGACGTGGAACCATCTTCTGAAAATGCTCCAGAGTTCCAATCACAATCATCAACATAATCAACTTCATCAATCATCACAGTTATCATCGCAACAATCAACAAGTAATCCACTTACACCTGTACTGAGTAGGGAAACTGATATGTGACTATTTGGTTGTGTTTTGCCTCTCAATTCGTCATTTGCCACGTATCCTTCCCGCTCTTTTGAGCGGTTTTTGGCACTAATATTCTTCTTTTGGTGCATTTGGTCTTGATAACGTTTGGTGGGAGAAACAAAGTGAAATGAAGCGGAATTAATACATATTGGAGCCATTTGATAGAGCAAAGTTTTGGGTGAAAAGTTTGAACTTTGAATTGTTTTCCATATCGCTTGTTGAGCCCTTTGACGACATCCCAAGACACCTTGACCCCTAAGAAAGAGCAAGGCAGCAAGTAAAGTCGTCCCTAAATTCATCCCCAAGGGACAAGGACCGGCATGAGATAAGGGAAGCAAAAAATCAAGTCTGGAAGCCGTCCCCAGACTTGTACCGGCCGGGACGAGAACCGGCACCAAACCGAACCGGCCGGGTCAGACCATAACCGGCCGGGGCAGCCCGTCCTCCGTTGTTTTCCTCTCCGGTTCATTTCCCTTTTGCTTGGAGAACACTATATATACCCCCACTTTGTAATGTCCTAGGCACGAAACCCTAGACTTAGATTAGTTAGATTAGATTATTAGTCCTTTAATTAATAGTTTAATCCTTCTTCAAATTCCTCCTTAATTAGTTATAGATCTAGTCTTGTAATCGGGTTGTCTTGAGTTTATATGGAAGATTGGTGACAAAGTGTTCTCCTTTATTCAAGATTTCCTCTTTATTAATGTTAATCTCATTCCGTAATTAGTTGGTAACTTTCTTAGTCCCTTTTATTCTCTTGTTATCTTTACTTTATTTCACTATTGCTTGTTTTAGTTTATTATTTATTGTTTTAATCTCTTATCTTATTTCTCTATATTTCTCATGTTAAGTAGTAAGTAGTGATTAGCCTAGGATTAGTATGGGATAATGGGCTTTAATGAGGGTTAATCTTTGTTTGTCGGGTTGATTTGTTGATTAATTGTCTTTCTTCCAACTTATGCATACCACATGTTTGATGAAATGCTTGCTTGACAAACTTGCATGATTCATGTTTGTTTTACATTTCCGTAAGATCAAAAGCCCCAGAATATGTTTTGACTTGCATATAGTTGGTATATCAACCCATTATACGCGAGAGCCAGCTTGGTTCGGTATATGGGAGGGATTGTAAAATCGAGAGCCTCAATCCACCGCGCCCAAGTTTGACTACCCATTGACTATGAACCCGAATAAGTAGAACCCGAACTACCTATTTGAACCCACCAATCCTAGAATATCCTTCATTGTTTGTCATTTGATTACCTTAGTTTAGTTTTATTTTCATATGTGACCGGACCTGTCGCAAGCCCGATACAAAGATAAATTACCCAGACTAGGCTAATAACAAATTAATGTAATTAGGGAAGTAGGGGTCAATCTTCAGGGAGATGGTGTTTCCTATAGAATGTGAAGTGTCTCGCAACTGAATTTTATCTAACGAGTTTCTGGGTTTTGGAATTTTGGTTTCTAAACTAACAAAAAGCATAAATGAAAACAAAATAAAAGCAAATGAAGATGAAAGCAATAAAGCGAATGATGAATTAACAATAATGAAAAACATCTAGGGAAGTAGGGTCACACATGTAGATTGACATATTGATGAAATTGGATTTAGGACATGCAACTAATTCATTGTGAGTTCGTAAGAATGATGTGTTCATTACAATCATAGATCAGATGGTCTAGCAGGCTTTTAGGCGATTTACTAGGTCTTAATCCACCATGTCATGCTTTGTCTATTCAATTCGCGTATCTCTACCTTGGAAAAGAATTCCATGCTAGTCAATGATTTTGATCAGGAATCGTCAACTATCGTTATAGTCCAAACATGCATAGACACAATGTTTTAAAAGCACAATTTCTTTTATCCAATTATCATCCTTTAATCAATCTAACATGGCTACCCTACACCCTAGAAAGGTGACTACTCACTCATGATAATGTTTATATCTAAGATGATGATGATAATAAAAACTAGGATAGACATGTTTAGTTGATTTTGACAATATTTTAAGACTCTCTATGTGGCGATAATAACGACGCTAATTGATAATCTAAGAAATGAAATTACGATTATAACAACGCAAGAATGAATCTAAGATAATATGTATGGAAAATAACAATCAAAAATAGAAAACATAAAGACTTTAAACAAGAGATAAAATAGAAATACCTAGGTGACGATCAACAACGAAAGCGATAACAATCATAGAAATCCCTTGCATAGAATAATCGTTCCTTGAATTACAACACTTGTACTCAACAAAGTAGATTACAAAGACTGAAATTCTTATTGATCTAAACTAAGGTTTTGATGTAGAATGGACAGAAATAAACTAAGAACTAAAGACAAAAGAAGAAAATGATCTAAACTAGAATTTCTAAACTAAAGAGAAATGTAAGAAGATAAGAGATGTTGTGTGTGAGATGAGATGATGAGAAGAGTGGCTGGAGCACCCTTTATATAGCATTAGGGTTTCGTGGGGAAGGGGTCGAGCATTGAACATATAGGACAAAAGGAGGAAGTTGAAGCAATTTGCTCGAAGCAGCAGAGATACCCGATCGGGTACACACTTACCCGATCGGGTAAGTTGTCATCTAGAAGCTTTGACTCTCGTTTCATCTCCCTTTGCTTATGACTTGACTTCCATCATCCCCCTTGACCTCTTCAATCGGGTTTGTTGATAGGGTTTGATGTAAAGCGATGAATTCTTCCGCCTAATTGATTGATCTTCCGAACTCTGCGACATCGTCTTTATTTCTTCTTTCTTCTGAATTGGTGAACCATCTTGAAATGCCTTTCACTTGGTCAAGCTTGCTTCTTCAAATCGTCGGGTTCTAGGCAAATGCTCGAGAATATAGAAAAAGGGCGTAGAAACGTCACTTTCCCTACAAAACAGGTTAGAACATAGGAATTCGCCTAGAAGACGATATTAGCTCATAAAATGGCTTATCAAAGCACAAATGACATATAAAACCGAGCTAAAATGGGGGTTAAAATCATACAAATATTCACTTATCAAACTCCCCCAAGCTAAACCTTTGTTTGTCCTCAAGCAAACACAACAAACAACACCAGGACAAGGGTTGCAAGCATTGGCTACTACACCATCAAGAAACGAATCTCAACGTAAAACTTTTGAAAACATAATGAATCATAACCCAAGAACAACGTGGGCAAGAATGATACATAAACATGGCTGAGATTTACATAACGGCGTAGCACAAGGAATTTCACTATAGATTTTCGGCTCTTGCATGATCTTTTGACAGATGGACTCTCACGGTACACTTGAACACTCATTGCATGTAAAAGGTGATTTCTTTATGTGTAAATGTTTTTGGGACACTCACCTATCTACGACTTATGAAAATGTGTCCGCAGTCTAATATGGTAAACAATTCAAAACACAAGTCAAAGATCACAATGCACATAGAAAAGAAGCTGGAAAATAAATGAAGAAGGCTTTGGGAAATCGGTGAAAGGTGGACAAATAGTTATGGTCAATGTGAAGGTTAGAACGAGCTAGCAACTGACCAATGATAAATGAATACTCAATCCAAACTTTCGGTTAATTCCCAAAAGACGAATAACAAAGCCAAAAGGAACAAGTGGCTTATTACACACGAAACACAAGGGTAAACTCCTTCTATTGATTTGACATTTTGAGGAGATACTCACAACTTCTTCTTTTATTTCTTTTTCTTTTTTTCTTTCGATTTTTTTCATTTTTTTTCTTTTCTTTTCTTTTGAACATCACTTCTTGAACATTTTTCGTTCTCCAAATTCACTTTGACATTAAGGAACAAAATCTTCTCAGAAGAGCACCCATACACCATAGTCTAGCTACTAGCTCAAAAAGTAGGCAGTTTTTATATGTAGCTATTATTTTGTGAAACATTTGTATGAAGGGGCTTATTTTGAGGGGTATTTCAAAGTGAAAAAGGCTTCAAATCTTAGTGAATCATGAATGCGATGCTTATAGAAATGAAATGAGAACCATACTTATGCGTTTTGACATGACACACATCACAAGGAGAACTACACACACCTGAATGAGACTGGGTATAGATGTACCACTCTAAGGAGGTTCTACCTTACAATATATGTAACTTGCCAAATGTCAAGATCAAGCGTACTCATCTATAGATTCATTCCATGCCTACTGTGTACAAGACTTCCCCATGTATGTACAATTAAATGAATAGTGAATCATTATCTTTTGAAAGCTCTAAGTTTGGGAAATGTAACATGATAGTAGAGACAACAAGCAAGCAAAGCATGAAAAGCATTCAATGATGTTCAAAATTTTAAATTTTCTCTCTTTTCTTTATTCAAAAAGTTGAAAAATATAAACAACTAAAATGCAACTAAAATGCAAAATGGGAAAATGCAATCCCTCCCCCAAGCTAAACATCACATTGTCCTCAATGTGAGCACAAAGACTAAATATGCAACAAGATGCTTAATGGGAAGAAGGGTAAAAAGGGAAATAAATGAAAGAAGAATGAAGCTTACCAGTGAGCGCGGACTCCCGCAAGCTAGTCTTTTGGACTTGACAAGGGAGGTATTTATAGATTCTTCAAAAACTCTTTCATCTGCAAAGAAATCTAACAAAACAACGAAAAAGGGAAAGCAAAAATAAAATGCAAGAAGAAAGGGAAAACACGGGTTGCCTCCCGAGAAGCGCAGGGTTAACGTCTCGCTCGACGAATTTTTCTGTGAAATCATCTAGTTGGGGATTGACGCTCTATATAGACAATATCTAAGCATCCGATGATAGAATTGCTATAGTAGAGTTTCAATCTGTGTCCATTGACTTTGAATTTTTCACCATTGCTAGCCATTATTTCCACATAACCGTATTTGCTGACATATGTGACAGTGAATGGTCCAGACCATCGTGATCGAAGATTTCAATCTTTGTAATCTACTTTGTTTGGTACAAGTGTTGTAATTCAAGGAACGATTATTCTATGCAAGGGATTTCTATGATTGTTATCGCTTTCGTTGTTGATCGTCACCTAGGTATTTCTATTTTATCTCTTGTTTAAAGTCTTTATGTTTTCTATTTTTGATTGTTATTTTCCATACATATTATCTTAGATTCATTCTTGCGTTGTTATAATCGTAATTTCATTTCTTAGATTATCAATTAGCGTCGTTATTATCGCCACATAGAGAGTCTTAAAATATTGTCAAAATCAACTAAACATGTCTATCCTAGTTTTTATTATCATCATCATCTTAGATATAAACATTATCATGAATTTGTTAGTTTAGATTACAAAGATTGAAATTCAGTGAAGGGAACCGTTACTTAGAGGTTTTTTACTACATCCATGAATTTGCTGAACTGGGTTTCCTTATGATTTTTTCTCAAACGTTGGGGAAATGGAACTTGGATTTTGATGGGTTCCTTTTCAGGTTCATCCTTCTTTTCAGGTTTGTTTTCCGCTTCCTTAGCGGTGGATGATTGAGAATCTTTTTGGCTCTCTACTTGTGTAGGCTCAACTATTGGTTCATTGGGTTGCTGAGGTTCCTTAAAAGTGGTACCACTCCTAAGGGTGATAGCATTTGCGGTGTCCCTCGGTTGCTCACCATGAGGTGGGAGTTGGCCTTGTTTTCTTTGGGCATTAGAGGCAGCCAATTGGGCCATTTGAGTTTCAAGCATCTTGATGGCAGCGCTTTGAGCTTGATCACTCTTTTGAAGTTGAGCAAACATTGAATCTTGTTTTTGAACAACTTGGAGAAGCATGGATTAAATTTTGCTCAAGCTTGAGTCATTAGGTTGGCTTTGATTTTGAGGTGGGTGGTGTTGAGGTTGGTTTTGGTAAGGTTGATTGAAGTTGGGTTGAAATGAAGGTCTCTGGTTTTGAAAACCAGGTGGATTATAGGGCTTCTGTTGATGTGGTATGAATGGTTGTTGAATCTGTTGGTGGGGATTTTGAATGTTGGTGCTTTTGTAGGACAAAAAAGGGTGGTTCTTTGTGTTTTCATTATAGAAGTTTGAGAAAGCATTGCCTTGCCTATATGTTTGATAGGCATTGACTTGCTCTAACGAATTCTTACATTCTTGAAAACTATGTCCTCCAACCCTACATGCCTCACATACCACTACATGGTTATTGACGTTTACATGTTCCTTGGATTGGGTGGAGCTTCCTACTTGTTGTTGCAGAAGGGCTAATTGGGCTTCTAGGAGTGCTACTTTACTTGAATCGTCCTGCTTGGTTTTGAGTGGCATAGCACGCGAATTGCTATACTGAGAGTCGTGGATTGCCATTGACTCGATAGTTGTACTAGCTAATTCTACATCGATTTTATCGAAACGACCATTGTTAGCGGAGTCGAGGATACGACGCGATTCGCCACAACAACCGTTTTAGAAGGTGATAGTTAAGAACCATGAAACAAGGCCATGATGAGGGCATTCTCTTTGTAATTCATTGTACCTTTCCCATGCCTCATAAAGGCTTTCATCGCCTCTCTGACGGAATCCAGTGATTTGACTCCGTAAGAGTGCGGTTCGTTCTCGTGGGAAGTACTTTTGATAGAAAGCAAGAGCTAGACCATCCCAGTCGGCTATTCCTAAGGCTACTCGGTCAAGGCTATTGATCCAGAGTTTTGCCTTTCCTATTAAAGAGAAGGGAAAGAGCATTTCCCTAGTCTGCTCTTGCGATACTCCAGTTTGTCTAATCGTGGAGCAATAGTCACAGAAGTTTTGGATATGAAGGTTGGGATCTTCTGTGGCATTGCCACCAAATTGACTTCTTTCTATTAAATTGATGAAGGCAGGTTTGATTTCAAAGTTTTGGGCTGTGATTTGAGGTGTAGCGATACCCCTTGGAAGCGTATCTGCAGTGGGTTTAAAATGGTCTAAGAGTCGAACCATTTTCTTTTGTGAAGATGAAGATGGAGTGTGGTTTGAAAGTTGATTGGTTTTTGAGAATGGAGATGAGAATGGATCTTCTTCTCCTTCAAGATTAGATAAGATATCCGAGTATTTCTCACGAATACGATCTAAACTTGAAGTATCAGAAGCTTTTGAGATTTCGTTAAATAGCTTTTTTCTCCTACGCAGAGTCCTTTCCAGTTCGGGGTCTAAAAAGATAGGGGTCCCTAGTCTAGAAGATCTGGGCATAAGATTGAAAAGCTAAGATGAAAAATCAAGAGAGGTCTAAAGGAATTTGGGTTCCTCAAGACTACATAAAGCTAATTGCGATAAAAATCACAAGAAAAAGGAAAACTAAACCGTGCTCCCCGGCAACGGCGCCAAAATTTGACCGGACCTGTCGCAAGCCCGATACAAAGATAAATTACCCAGACTAGGCTAATAACAAATTAATGTAATTAGAGAAGTAGGGGTCGATCCTCAGGGAGATGGTGTTTCCTATAGAATGTGAAGTGTCTCGCAATTGGGTTTTATCTAACGAGTTTATGGGTTTTTGAATTTTGGTTTCTAAACTAACAAAAAGCATAAATGAAAACAAAATAAAAGCAAATGAAGATGAAAGCAATAAAGCGAATGATGAATTAACAATAATGAAAAACATCTAGGGAAGTAGGTTCACACATGTAGATTGACATATTGATGAAATTGGATTTAGGACATGCAAATAATTCATTGTGAGTTCGTAAGAATGATGTGTTCATTACAATCATAGATCAGATGGTCTAGCAGGCTTTTAGGCAATTTACTAGGTCGTAATCCACCATGTCATGCTTTGTCTATTCAATTCGCGTATCTCTACCTTGGAAAAGAATTCCATGCTAGTCAATGATTTTGATCAGGAATCGTCAACTATCGTTAAAGTCCAAACATGCATAGTCACAATGTTTTAAAAGCACAAATTCTTTTATCCAATTATCATCTTTTAATTAATCTAACATGGCTACCCTACACCCTAGAAAGGTGACTACTCACTCATGATAATGTTTATATCTAAGATGATGATGATAATAAAAACTAGGATAGACATGTTTAGTTGATTTTGACAATATTTTAAGACTCTCTATGTGGCGATAATAACGACGCTAATTGATAATCTAAGAAATGAAATTACGATTATAACAACGCAAGAATGAATCTAAGATAATATGTATGGAAAATAACAATCAAAAATAGAAAACATAAAGACTTTAAACAAGAGATAAAATAGAAATACCTAGGTGACGATCAACAACGAAAGCGATAACAATCATAGAAATCCCTTGCATAGAATAATCGTTCCTTTAATTACAACACTTGTACCTAACAAAGTAGATTACAAAGATTGAAATTCTTATTGATCTAAACTAAGGTTTTGATGTAGAATGGACATAAATAAACTAAGAACTAAAGACAAAAGAAGAAAATGATCTAAACTAGAATTTCTAAACTAAAGAGAAATGTAAGAAGAGAAGAGAGGTTGTGTGTGAGATGAGATGATGAGAAGAGTGGCTGGAGCACCTTTTATATAGCATTAGGGTTTCGTGGGGAAGGGGTCGAGCATAGAACATATAGGACAAAAGGAGGAAGTTGAAACAATTTGCTCGAAGCAGCACAGATACCCGATCGGGTACACACTTACCCGATCGGGTAAGTTGTCATCTAGAAGCTTTGACTCTCGTTTCATCTCCCTTTGCTTATGACTTGAATTCTATCATCCCCCTTGACCTCTTCAATCGGGTTTGTTGATAGGGTTTGATGTAAAGCGATGAATTCTTCCGCCTAATTGATTGATCTTCCGACAACTGCGACATCGTCTTTATTTCTTCTTTCTTCTGAATTGGTGAACCTTCTTGAAATGCCTTTCACTTGGTCAAGCTTGCTTCTTCAAATTGTCGGGTTCTAGGTAAATGCTCGAGAATATAGAAAAAGGGCGTAGAAACGTCACTTTCCCTACAAAACAGGTTAGAACATAGGAATTCGCCTAGAAGACGATATTAGCTCATAAAATGGCTTATCAAAGCACAAATGACATATAAAACCGAGCTAAAATGGGGGTTAAATCATACAAATATTCACTTATCAATATGCTTACATTTACCTTATGTTCTTAGTTTAACATCAAACCCATTTTAATTGTGACTTTGCGTAGACTTGAGACGTGTTAATGTGACCTAATAGCACCTCTCGTCCCTGTGGATCGACACCTTACTTCCCTAGCTACTAGCTTAGGTTATTTGGTTTATATGTATTTATCTTGATTTGGGAGTGATGATTTTGCCCTCATCAGAAACCCTACCTCAATACAAATTCGTAAGTACGACAATGCAAGACTAGATAATCATACAATAATCTTGAATCAACAATCAATTATAATTACCCAAAACTCAACCCTAATTCAGATTAGGGTTTCTAACACCATACCCAAGAGACAACTACGATGAATTAGATATTTACGACTTACGATATATTGACGCACAAACAAGGACAGACTAGCAAATAGACAAATCTTCAAGCTTTGCAGTAGATTAAAAAGATTAAGGGTGCTTAGAGAGTGATTAGTGTTGATAAAGTGTTTTAAGAAACTGACGAAATATATTTATAACCTTTAATTACAATAATCCAAAACCGCTCGAAAAACCCGTCAGACCGGTGCACTCGGTCGAGTGCTCATGACTCTTGGCTGAGAACACTGCACTCGGTCGAGTACAACACATGCTCGAACGAACTTCATAACATAATACGAAGTATTACATTTTGCCCTCCTTAAGAACGAACTTCGTCCTCGAAGTTCACAACTCAACAATCACACCAAAACAACACAAGACCTCTACTAATAATTCACAACAGAACACAATCTACTATCAAACCTTTACCCACGATACCAAACCGACACAACCCATGACCAACACACAACTAACACTAAACAACAATGCAAAACTCATATCAGCACCAACTTAAAGTCACAAAATACTAATACGACCATCTCCTTCCCCCTCTTAAAATAATAATGTTACGGCCCCGTAACCAAACATACATGATCAAAGAGATGCGGATACCGCTCCTTCATATATTCCTCGGCCTCCCACATGGCCTCTTTTACATTATATTTAAGAATGGTCGTCTCTCCATTCCTTTTCTTGCGCACTTTTCGATCCAATATCTCCTTGGCACACATAAGTGAGTGCCTCATTCAGCTCAATAGTCTCTGCCTCAAGGACACGGGATGGATCACTAACGTACTTCCGCAGTTGCGATACTTGGAATACAATGTGAACTCAATCAAGAGCAGGTGCCAAAGCTAACCGATAGGCCACCTCTCCAATACGATCCAAGATCTCATAAGGGCCAATAAATTTCTGAGTCAGTTTACCTCTCTTGCCAAACCGCATTACACCCCGCATGAGTGACACTTTCAAGAGAACCTTATCACCTACTTGAAACTCAATGTCCCGACGATGTAGATGTATTACTTCGATATTTTTAGCACCGGAAAAGAACCTTTGGATGCATGAGAGGACCCATGGGTTTAATGAGTCTACTCGGGAATAAGGTATTATTAAGTGGAGCGAGTATAACCTATATTAGGCTTGGTGGAGTTGTTATTATGTCCGTTTATAGAAGAGTCTTATTAAAACTGCCATAACTTGAGATCTAGGCATGGAAACTACGTGATCCCAATTGGAGGTGGAAGCTTTTTCGCTTACGACTCCAACGGTATGTCACACTCCCAAGTTGACCAAGCAACGATTGCGATTTGACTGTTTTACGAAAATTGGTCATTGCTAAGAACTGCGATGTTACTCGACCGAGTGGCCTGGCACTCGATCGAGTAGTCTAAATCAACTGAGTATACTGTTACTCAACCGAGTACAGTCGGTTCGACGGGTTTAAGAACTACAAAACCCTTTCTTTTATTATATTCAATCTTCTTCCTCCTCTCTCCAAATCCCCTGCCTTCTTTCTACAACCCTCATAAACACATTATTATGGGATTAAAGTTTGTATCAAGGAATTTTTCACCTTCTCCTTTATCCCCTCACCTTGTATGTTCAGATCTACCCCTTTCTAGTCTTATGAACCGTAACTTTTGGGGGTTTCTTATTGTGACAACCCTCGCGAATGCGGAAATATAAAACAGACAAGCATGTGAATTATATAGCGGAAAATACGGTATTTTAAAAACCTTTATACATGCAAGATAGAAAAATACAAGGAGTGTCAAAATATTACAAACTAAATAAAAATACCACAAGAGACGTAGTCTCTCAAAGTGTTAACAAAAGACAAAGTAATTAGCAACTAGCTAAATAACGTCTAGAGGTGTTTCATCCAGGAACAACGCCCGCTAGCTCACAACCAAACCCAAAATAGCATAAGCAAAAAGCCATCCATGCAAGCAACCTGTTCATTCATGAAAAACATGAACGCCACAATCAGTGGGGAGTAACTCCGGGTTCTCCCAGCCATATCACATTAAACGTACATATAAGGAAATACAAAAGTAAAACATGCATATATAGACTATA
>JAIUZE010047772.1:0-19957 GCA_022085475.1 Heliosperma pusillum | reverse complement strand
ATAAAAGAGTGTATATAATATACAATCTAAGAACCGAATATAGGTCCAAGGTAAATACTTCGCTCGCTAGCTCGTCAATGTACCCCAAATATGCATCACCACATGTTCGACCGCATTAAATATAAACACGGAAGCCACAGTCAGTGGGGAGTAACTCCGAGTTCTCCCAGCCACGAAATGTCGAGTTTAATGAAACATGAATAACATAAAAGCAATGTATATAGAAAATACAAAACCTTAACTATAGATATGCTTTTCATGTTATGAAATCAAATAACTAAACATATAACCTAGCATATGAAAGCTATATTTGAAAACCGATATAACTATAAAACCCGAGGTAGGGAAGCTGGTATGCTGGCTCAGCGGTTACATGTATGTAACATGGCCCTGATCCAATCAAAAACTAATCAACACGTAGTAATCAGGGGAATAAGTTAAACAATCGGTAATCCAAACTCTATCAACCTTAGCCGGCTTGCATCTCACCTTCTAAGATTCATAGAATCATACAAACATGAAAGACCAATACTTCTACAAACAGGCATAAGTTCTTAGCACGGTCAATAGTCGACTTCTGTAACTCGAGGGTATACCACAAGGTAGGAAAACATCCTAGTCCTAGACTGATCAGACCTAGCGACAACAGCTATTCCATTCCCCGTCCCATGACATAACCGTCTATGAGAAACTCTACTAGGCGACCCCCTAAGCAGAGATGGCTAGTACGTAAGCTGGCTCCAGTCCCAAAACGGAGCAGGCAGCCATGCCCCGACTTGGAGATAAGCCCCCCAGGCCGTGACACAAAAGCTATCAAGCGGTAAACTCCGTATGCTCGTTAAAGATAGTATGGCCTATCAATGTCATGGTCCAAGATACTCATTTAGAATTAGAATGGTCAAGACGCCCTATACTCATAATTCTCTATGGGTACTTAGTCAACACGACATATATCATACAATTAAACAGTCACGGGAAAAACATCCTATCATGTGACTAATTGCATATAAATCATAATCAAATATCATATCGCCTCATATCTACTAAGGCTAATTCATTAATTAAATACAACCTTACTTGAAGACAAATCCCCGACCCGAGTCCCGCGACGGGTCATCAGTCAAAACGGGGATGACTAGATCTTAGTTTGACCAAACCCGTTTAGTCAAACCGGCTAGAAACAGAGTCTTTATCACATAGACATAAAATCAACATATTCATTACATGTTATTTTAATAAAACTTCTAACATGTGAAATAGATTATATTATACCCAAAACCCCGTTTGACTTAAAGGATATTAAATTAAACTACGGTCTCGTCTTATAATTTCTAACATGGGAGAAATAATAATTTTATGAAAAACTTTTAAATTAAATATTTTACTTATTAATATGTCTCACTTGCTAATTATTACAAAACGCGATAAAAATGACGATAACTCAAAAACCGTCACAAGTCCCAAAGTGGGACCCACGGGCTGAGTTGGGCCGGACCCCACATGGGCCTGAATGGGCCCACGGGCCTAATTGGGCTGTTTTGGCAGATTTTACACTTTTTACAAAAAACCGTTTCTTAATTATTTCCCGCATGCTTAACATAATTAAAACCCGTCAAAACAACAACATAACAATCAAACCTCGACACAACCCAAAGACCAAAACCCGGACCCACCATGGACCAGCCCAGACCGGGTCTGAACCGGCCTGGACCGGCTGGGTTGGTCCGGTTCACCACCACCACCAATTCCGGCCACCACCACAACAACCACCCTAAATTCCAAATTAATTCTAACATGTTTTTAATTAACAACATCCATTTTTAAACAATCAAAACAACCATCCATCATACACAAATCATGATTTTGAAGAATCATCCAAATTCATCAAGAACAACCAACATGTTAATAAATTCATAAAACACCATAATAACCACTACTTAACATGTTACTAACTAAAAATCATAAAATCATAATAATATGAACAAAACTAAAGATGAACCAAAACTAAAGAAAACAAAAGCTATGTAACATATATCCGTCGAGTAACTCGGAATCGTTACCTTAGCTAGTAAGACCAATTAGCATCAAAATAAGAAATATAAACCAAGAAACCCTCCTACTAATCTTCACCCAAAATATACGAGTCTCCAAACTCGTCTTCAAAATCTTCCCCTATAAGAAATAACAAGGAAAACATTATTAGAACAAAAATATGATTTTCCATAATTAAAGTGTTGAAAAACGATTTTGTCGGAATTGAAATAAAATCGTACGTGAAGATGAGGAGCGAAGAGGAGATCCTAGAATTATAAGTTAGGACGGATTTAATTAAGAAATGAAGATTTTATGAGGATTTTGCTCAAGAACGATGAAGAACGGATGAAGAACGCTCAAGAACACTCAAGAACGATTAAAGAAAGTGATATTTTGATCTTAATTTGATTTGTTGTAAAGTGAAAAGTTGTTAGTGAGTAAAGAGTGGAGTGGAGCCGTGTAATTATAGGCAAAAATGGATGTCGGGTTTTGAAATTGTTGTTACGTAATTGACTCGCGATTAATAATTATTTTACGGTAATTGATTAAATATAATTAGCGATTAAGTTAATTACACCAAATATCTAGATATTATGATATTGTAATCAAAAGTCATGAAAATATCAAGGCCTATTAGAGAGCAAAGGAGCCGTGTGGTATGGTGACTGTCGGATCAGTTTTGTAAACGATTTGCGTAATTTTCGTTAACTGATCGATAAAGTTAATAAATATCTAGATATTTTGATTAGTTTAATCAAAATAATTAGAATATCTAATTGTGAGTGGAAAACGATGACATGGGCGCGTGACTCATGCCAAAGTCGAGTTTCGGTTTTGTTTCGGGATTTGAGACGACTCGGGAATAGTTAAATGACGTTCGGTTAAAACCGTAAAAGTTATTCTTTAAATTCCGAATAAATTCAAAATAATTATATTAAATTATGATATATCTTAATAAATCTAAATAAAAATAAATCAAAAATATTATTTTTTTAAATAAAATTTCGGTCTTCAAACTTACCAGTCGAGTCGGGAAAAGTCAACGAAAGTCAAAGTCGACTTAAAAGTCGAGAAAAGTCAAAGATGACTTAAAAGTCAAGAAAAGTTTATACCGACTTAAAAGTCAAGAAAAGTCAATGACGGCTTTAAAAAGTCAAGAAAAAGTCAAAGACGACTTAAAAGTCAAGAAAAGTCAAAGATGACTAAAAACGGTCTTTTCATGAAATCTCTCAGAAATTCCAAATACGAACGCGGAATTTAAAAATACGACTCGAAACAATAAATTCTATTTTAAAAACTTAAGTCTACTGAAAAGTTTCGTTAAATATTTTTTACTAGAAAAATTGGTACTTTTCGGTTTTTACATAAGGGTTACACAGATGCCAGTTTCCAAACAGATAGGGATGATATGAAATCCCAATCCGGCTACGTTTATATGATGAATGGAGGAGCTGTTTGCTGGAAGAGTTTCAAGCAAAGCGTTACAGCGGATTCTACAACCGAAGCAGAGTACCTTGCAGCGTCTGAAGCTGCAAAGGAAGCTGTGTGGATTCGGCAATTTTTGGAAGGGCTAACAGTAGTCCCTACTGCCAAAGATTCTATCACAATTTATTGTGATAACAGTGGGGCTATTTTTCAGGCAAAAGAGCCCAAGTCTAGTACAAGTCTAGACATTGTACTTAGGAAAGATCATGTAAATTAGAGACTACGGGACAGAAAGGCAATTGACTTTGTAAGGTGGGACCGATTACAATTGCTGATCCTTTAACCAAGCCTTTATCAAAGGCTAAGCATGATGGTCATGTCGTCACAATGGGATTGAGACGTGTGCCAGAATTCCTTTAGATTATGAAATATGTAATAATTGAATGTTGTATTAATTATTTCATATATGATAATTGCATTCATTATTCGAGTTTTATTTTAAACTCTTTTATTTAGTTTGACTAAATTTAATACTTTGTTTATCCGAATAGATTGTTGGACCCTATTCAAGTGAATAGGACGAACTTAGTATTTTGTCCCTAGTCACTCAATGAGGTGACGTCTAGAAATGACTAGATTGTAAGTCGATCGATGGTTGGTTCAGCACCATGGGGTCATGGAGATGACTGGTCGTTTACATAGACAGACTGTATGACACTCTGTCGGACAGTGACATTGTAGAGACCCTTAAATCAATTATTTGATGCCTGGTCGTGGCAGGGTCTTCTATCTTATTCCTATAAGTCGATTCTTTTGACTGGCGACCGTCTATCTGAGTCGGTGCAGGTTCCGATTGGTTTTGGTTGATGTTCTAGGACGTGCCGTAAAAGGAGGACGATGGACTTCTTCTGGATCATGGTGATCTGCATCATACAGAGTAGATGGATCAACAGGAATTGTCCACCCACGTTGGGTAAAAAACATCTTTAGGCCACTCGAGGAGTAGTTACTGTAAATGCGTGGCCACGCTCGGAAAGAGATCTATGGTAGATTTTCCGGTCATACAGTTACTCTCCCTATCGAGAAAAACCACTTAGATATGGTCAATCGCAAGTGCGACCTGAAAGGACACCTAGGTTGCGTGTGAGGATGTGATAAAGAGACAAGAGAACCGGTGACGCACACTTGTGTCAGACAAGTGGGAGATTGTTGGAGTAGGTGTCCTCCACAATAGTGCGCCACATAATTAATCTTATTAAGGAATATAATTGGGATATTTATTGACTATATATATGATTAGTCAGTTGATTAACGTAAATCAATAACGGTTGGCTGACTAGAGTTTGACGTTATTGTCGTATGACGGCGGTGATCAACTGATCCCTTTCGGTCACACCTAAAGGATGCAATCCAAATAGTAACTAATTATTTGTATACGATACAGTTAATTAGTACATTACATATATTCGATATGTATGAGAGTTAATTGTTAGAAATTGAGTTAAGAACTCAAATTCAATTAAGTTTATTTTTCAATTATGCGATAATTGACTAATAAAGTTATATCTTATTTTAATACGATTAAATAAGATTTAACTTAGTAATTAATCGTTAAATTACTAAATTAGGTGAGGTTTTGAGATAGAGGTAATTAGTTAATTATATTTACAAGGAGTTGTAAAATAAATTAACTAAGCATTGTGGGGCCCATTATATATTGATATAATGGTAAAATATTACTTAAAATGTTAAGTACATATTATTTGTTTAATTGAGTCATATAATTGTTATATGATCAAATTAACACTTAATTATACAAGATAATTAACCATATGATCAATAAGTATTTGTGAGACAAATATCAAAAATAAAAATGGATCCAACTAGGCCATGTTGGCCGGTTATGTTGTAGTTACAAAGGTGATGATTGTTGATCTTGTTTACACTCTTTAGTTACAAATTGAAAGTGACATAACAAGTAGAATACAATCATCACTTATACTACAACACTCCACTCTAATGCATGTGATCAAATTGAACAAAATCAGAGTCATTTTTGAACTAAATGGTCCGGCCATTTTGGCTATATAATGAACAAATGTTGTTCATTATTTGATTACTTCATTTTGTGCAATTGTTATACTTCTTTCTAAAATTCTTCCTCTCACTAAAAACTCTCAAATACTAATATTTACTAAGTATTACTAGTGTAGTAATATAGTCATAATATTAGTAGTCTAATATCTATCTTATTATCTAGTTAATAATAAGGGTAGATTATTTGGGTTTATCTTGGTGCAACTTAGAGGAGATCTTCTACTTTGGAGATTGTTTGTGTTCATCCATATTTGTAGCTCAAGAACAACAAGAAAGAGTTCTTGTTGTGCCCTTATATTTTCCATATCAATGTGAGGAAATTTCTTCTCTTATATAAATGTCTTTATATTTGCATGCATGTTACATAGATCATTAAATTCTAAATTAACAAGTAATTTAGAAACTAATTAATTAGAGGAGTCTAATTAAGGTCTATGGACTATCACTTATGACGGTCCTGTACACGTCCCTAAAAGCACACATACCGAGGTCGATGATGTCTCAGACGAATTAATTAAAGATGTGCAGAGAAGTGATCGATCGACTGAGAACAACGATCGATCGAAGCGTTTCGCTAAGGAAAATCCTCGATCGAGTAGCCCTTCCTCTCGATCGAAGGGAAATGAGGAACGAATCACTCGATCGAGTGAACTGAAGTCTCGATCGAATGAATGTCAGACATCAGGCACGCAAATTGAGGTTGTGTGTGATGAAGTACCCTCCCCTGCTGCGAAGGTACCGAGTAAAGAGAAAATTGGGGACCCGCTTCCGGTGGTCAGAGTCCCATACCCAAGTCGTCTGCGCGATTCAAAGACGGAGAAATAGTTCAGCAAATTTTTAGACATGGTTAAAAACATTCAGGTAGCTGTACCTTTTGGCGAGCTAATCACTCAAGTACCCCCTTACGCCAAATTTATGAAAGACATTGTTACGCGTAAGAAGGCACTTGAGGATTTCGCTACTGTCGCTTTTACCGAAGACTCTAGTAGTTTAATTCTGAATAAGTATCCCCTAAATTAAAGGAGATGTCGTGATAGATAAGGCACTATGTGATCTTGGAGCTAGTGTAAGTGTCATGCCTTATTCTATCTGTCGTAAGCTTAACATGGGTCGTCTAAAAACGACCAATATCACCCTGCAGATGGCTGATAGATCTGTTAGGAGGCCCCTAGGTGTCCTAGAAGACGTGCCCGTTAAGGTGGTCAAGTTTTTTATTCCTGTTGACTTCATAGTCTTAGACATTGTTGAGGATACCCATACCCAAATTATTTTGGGTAGGCCGTTTTTGTGTACTCCTAGGGCCATTATAGATGTTAAACTCGGGCGTTTAACTCTAGCTGTAGGGGATGATATAGTTTCATTCAGTTTGCCTGACACTTTATCTAGACCAATGATAGAGGATACTTGCTTTTCTGTTGATATCATTGATGAGTTCACTTATGAGTTTTGGCCGGATTCCTTGATAAAGGATCCGTTGGAGTCTTTGACTTTGTTAGATGTGTGTGCACATTATTCTGATGACGATGACGTTGTGCTGAAATTTTTTGGAGCTACTGCAGATGAGGCAGAATTGACTGCCACAGAGGAAGAACAGCTGGGACACTTGGGTCATGGCTTGTGTTCCGTCGAGGTAAAGGTTCCAGAGCGTATGCCTCTTCCAACTCACCTTATATATGCTTTTCTTGATAATACTGAGCAATTTCCAGTTATTGTTAGTTCCAAACTGAATGAGGAACAGCTAACCACTTTGTTGGCTGTACCCAAGAGGAACAGGAAAGCAATGGGCTATTCACTGGATGACATCAAGGGCATCAGCCCTCATGTCTGTATGCACAGGATTGAGCTGGAAGAAGGTCACAAACCTTGCAGACAGGGTCAGCGGAAGCTGAACCCGAAGATGGAGGAGGTTGTGATGACCGAGGTGATGAAACTACTCGATGCAGGTATTATTTATTCAGTTGGTCTCTCCAAATGGGTAAGCCCAGTTCAGGTCGTACCCAAGAAAGGAGGTACTAGAGTTGTTAAAAATGAAAAGAATGAATTGATACCTACTTGACTAGTAACTGGGTGGCGGATGTGTATGGACTATAGGTAGTTAAATGCTGCCACTAAGAAAGATCATTTCCCCCTTCCTTTCATTGATCCGATGATAGAAAGGTTAGCTTCTCATGAGTTTTTCTATTATCTGGACGGGTACTCAGGGTCCTTTCAGATCCCTATTCATCCAGATGATCAGGAAAAGACTACTTTTACTTGTCCTAAGGGTGTTTTTGCTTATCGTAGAATGCCTTTTGGTTTGTGTAATGCCCCTGCTACCTTTCAGAGGTGCATGATGGGGATATTTTCTGAGTATATAGAGTCTATCATGGAAGTCTTTATGGATGACTTCAGTGTCCATGGGAATGATTTTGATAAATGTTTAGCTAACCTTGATAATATTTTCCAGCGTGGTATCGAGGTTAATCTGGTGCTAAACTGGGAGAAGTGCCATTTCATGGTCAATTAGGGAGTAGTCCTTGAGCACTTGGTTTTGAATAGGGGTACTGAGGTAGACAGAGCAAAGGTGCAAGTGATTCAGCAATTACCCCCTCCTATTAACGGTAAAGGGGTGAGGAGTTTCTTTGGTCACGCCGGTTTTTATTGCCGGTTCATCAAGGACTCCTCTAAGATTACTAAACCACTTACACAATTGCTATTAAAAGATGCTCCTTTTGATTTTACTGATGATTGTCTTTCTACTTTTAACACTTTAAAACAGGCTTTGGTCTCTGCACCCATCATTCAGCCTCCTGATTGGACGCTGCCATTTGAGATTATGTGCGATGCAAGCGATTACGCAATAGGAGCGGTGCTCGGCCAGCGGAAAGACAAAGCTTTAAATGATATTTACTATGCGAGCCGAACTCTGGTGAGGCTCAAGTGAAATATGCTACCACAGAGAAGGAGCTTTAAGCTGTAGTTTATGCGCTTGATAAATTTAGATCATACCTGTTGGGTTCTAAAGTTATTGTTTTTACAGATCATGCAGCGCTAAAACACCTTCTGAATAAGTAGGAAGCTAAACCCAGATTGCTGAGGTGGATACTCCTTCTCCAGGAATTTGATCTGGAAATCAGGGACAAGAAAGGCGCTGAGAATGTTGTAGCGGATCATCTTTCGCGTTTGACGCGACAAGAGGGGGAGGATTCTCTTCCCATTAATGATTCGTTTGCTGATGATACTTTATGCACTGTTTATTCTATAAAATCTAAAGATGGTGTTGAACCTTGGTTTGCAGATTATGCCAATCACATTGTCAGCCTAAAGGTGGCACCTGATATGTCCTATCAGCAGCGGAAGAAATTTCTACATGATGTGCGGGATTATTTCTGGGATGATCCATCCTTGTTTAAGTCATGCGCAGACGGTCTCTTCAGACGGTGTATTCCGCAGTGGGAGATCAAAGCTATCCTAGAAGGCTGCCATTCTGCCCCTTGTGGAGGTCACCACTGTCCATCACGCACCGTGGCTAAGGTATTACAGTCTGGTTTCTATTGGCCGACTCTCTTTGCTGACACTAAAGTTTTTGTTGCTAGCTGTGATGCTTGCCAGCGGACAGGAAACATATCAAAGAGACATGAGATGCCCCAAAACGGCATTTTAGAGGTTGAGATTTTCGATGTCTGGGACATTGATTATCAAGGACCATTCCCGTCGAGTCTTGGTAACAGGTATATTCTGGTAGCTGTAGATTATGTGTCTAAATGGGTAGAAGCGATTGCTACTCCCAACTGTGATACTAAGACCGTGATTAAGCTGTTTCGTAAGACCATTTTCCCCCGTTTTGGTGTCCTTAGGGTTGTCATTAGTGATAGGGGTATGCATTTTAGGGAACAACAGCTAACGACCTTACTGTCTAAATATGGTGTGAAACATCGTAGGGGTTTGGGGTATCATCCTCCGACTAGTGGGCAGGTTGAAGTCTCTAATAGGGAACTAAAGGAGATTTTAAGTAAGGTTGTGTTTAAATCACGGAAGGATTGGAGTGCCAAACTGGATGACACATTATGGGCCTACAGGACCGCATTTAAGACACCTATCGGTGCTTCACCGTATCGATTAGTGTATGGGAAGTCGTGTCATTTACCTGTTGAGCTAGAACATAAAGCCTGGCCTGGTGGGCAGTCCGCCAACTTAATTTTGATGCTAACTTGTGTGGTGAGAAACATTTGTTGCAGCTAGATGCACTAGAGGAATTCCGTCTGAATGCCTATGATAGCTCGCGTATTTACAAAGAAAAGACCAAACGTTGGCACGACAAGAGAATCATACCTCGTGAGTTCCAAGTCGGGCAGAAGGTGTTGCTATTCAATGCCCGACTGCATTTATTCCCTGGTAAGCTGAAATCTAGGTGGAGCGGTCCGTACACAGTAACTGCTGTTACTCAGTTTGGATCCGTTGAGATAGAAGACTCCGAGGATGACCGGTTTAAGGTTAATGGGCATCATGTGAAACAATACTATGGAGCTGACAGTGTCGTAGGTCGCATCGAAGTGCTCTTCTTCGACGGAGACGAGGAGCTTGATGATTGAAGCTCAAGGGTTGTGCGGGACCTTATAAACCTGCGCTTATCGGGAGGCAACCCGATCTATTGTTTTGTTGTACCGTATTCAAAACTTTTTAGTAGTTTATTTCTGTTTTACTGTTCAAACAATTCCAATTGCGTAATTTCTTGCTTCTCGCAGTTTTGCTGTCACTTACTCTGGAATTTTTGTTCGATCGAGTAGCCTTTCCGCTCGATCTAACACTAAAGCCCCTCGATCGAGCACTCTGGTTGCTCGATCGAGTAGTTCTGCGAAGAAACCTCTCGATCGTGCTGTTTTCCACTTGATCGAGAAGGATCCATCTCGTTTCCACTCAATCGAGTAGTGTTCTACTCGATCGAGTCCCTGGAGCACCTCCTTTCGGTTCGGTTTGGGGAAGTCGGTTATACGCGCGTTCCTGTAAGTTTCCGACTCTCTCTAATTTGCAATTCTTTTACTTTACTTTGTACAATGGGGACATTGTACGGTTTGGTTTGGGAAAGTTTTGCATCCATATCGTGTCTGCATTTCGCTTTTACTGCATTTTCGTATGCATTGTTAATCACTCATAAAATTCCAAAAATTTTAAAAATTGTCATGTTTATTTTTGCATTTTAGTCGAGTCGAAACAATTCACTCCTACCCTTCATCTAGTCTCGACTTAAGCCTTGCACATCTAATATCTCTTGCATAGTCATTTGCTTGTTAATCGATGATGAACGAATAGACTTGACCTGACATGTTGACAACCTACTTACATATTCTGAGGATTAGAGCTCTTAAACTGGTGACATCAATGACCAGTTCATATAGGATTGTGAGTAGTTACTCCCTCGTGTCATCGCATTGCATGTATATGAAATTTGATTCTTATTGCCTGCACGTACGGGTTCGTGGTCGGTATCACATGTTTGGAGAATGCTTGCAATTTCCCTTTTCTCATTACCCTTTAACTCCACATTCAGCCAAAACTTCTTGTTGACCCACAATCTACATCCTAAATTTAGCCTACCTTGCGTCGAGCTAGTCTAGTGTTGGTTGTTGAGGTATTTACTTCATTTTATCAGTTTGGTTTGCATCCTTGCCACGGAGTTGGTATCTGAAGAATTTGGGAATCGAAGTTGAAATTGTTTCCGTGGAAATGTTAGCTAAATATTTTGAAATGAAAAGAAAAAAATAATAAAGAAAAATAAAAAGAAAACGGTCTCTATTCCCATGCTTTATTCATATCATATGGGGATTCAGCAAGAGCTGAATAAGCTAACTATTTTCGTTTCCGCTCCTTCCTTTTGGTTCTAGTGAGTTGTCAGCCGAGTCATGGCCGTGTACTTCATTATGAGATAAGAAGACGGATTTTTTTATTTGATTAAGATCAGGGCTAGCTTGACGCTTTACCTCCTCTATTCCATTATTGTTTTGCCCCTTCTTACCCATAACCTCACTTATCCAAATGTTGCGAGTATTCGGCATGTGATAGTCCTTGAATGGTGGTTGTGCGTGTGTACGGTAACTGAATCTTTTATCATGTTAGTTGGCATTGCATGAACGCCACGGTCGTAGTTAGGTGAGCGACTATTTTCTCCTTCTCTCTCTTGCACATAACATGCTTACCCTTTGCTTTGCTGAGAGAAGAGTGACCCGTGAGAGTCTCACATTGATGGTCTAGCAAGGTCGACGGTTCAGTTTGTTTGCATTTGATATCATTGCTGAGTTTGACTGTTGCATTAAATTGGTTCAAGCGGGCGATTTGCAGTAGTCCGGAGTCCATTTGTTCCATTTATTTGTTCGCATCCTTTTTGTTTGAGGACAAGCAAAGGTTTGGTTTGGGGAGGTTTGATGCGTGCATTTTGGATAGACCTTCTAGGCCATATTTGCACGCATTTCCATGCTTATTTAGTAGTGTTTTACTACAAATGTCCCCCGAATAGTCTACTTTGGTTTGTTTTGTAATATTTGCAGATATGGACCAGAATGACAGAAAACTAGCTATTTTGTAGCTCCTGAAGCATGCATAAGTGAATCGGAAAGGAATGTTGGTGTTAAAGGAATGGAAGAACGAAATCCATGAGCAAAACACTCTTTCGAGGTGTAAAAGCCTTCGATCGACTATTTTATTACTTAGAAGACCTTGATCGAGCATTGTTCTGCTCGATCGAGCTGCTGGCCTTGGAAGTTTTACTCGATCGACCACTATGGTCAGTCAATCAAGTGTTCCTGTCTCGAACTTTCCTCGATCGAGTACTTTTGATAGCAAATTCTGCTCGATCGAGAGGTTACATGCTGATGGGCTTCACGAGATAGTGTGTTAAGCAATAGACGCCTTGTAATTTGTTATTTTCATTTATAATAGATATAACTTCTTACCCTAGACTTTATCTTTAACTTTTATTTCTGGATCTGAATTTGAGGACTTCTTCCGACTTTCTTCTTCTTTCAATTTCGGGTATTATTGTTCTTGAATTCAATTAGCTATTTCTCTATGTCTTTTTGTTTCTTATTTATTATTGTTGTTGCTCTTCTTTCAATTATGCGTAGCTAATTCCTTTGCTAGGATTTAGGGGAACCATGGCTTAGGTAAGATGAATTGATTAGTAATCTTTAAATTAGGTTTGGATGCAATCATCACATTTAATAGCTTTTAATTGTTTGAGTCGACGCAATCAATTGACTGACTTGATACCCCCTTGACCTAGATCGAGAGATTGGAAAAGGACAGATCAGTGATGAACATTGGGATTATGCTAATGAGGGCAAGATCTAAGTTAGTATATTTTAGGGCGAATAGCGGACCAAAAGGACCTATTCACTACCCACAAACCTGTTTAGACTATACTTTGATTTTAATCCTGACCCTAGATGCCATGGGGAAGCGACGATCCTAATTCTTCTCCTATCTGTTATTTCACTCTTTATTTCTCTTCCCCTTTTCTCTTGTAGTGTTAGAAAATCAATTAAACAAAACCCCCAATTCCGATACTTTGACAGACTTAGCAAGTTATAGGATTCCCTCTCTCTGTGGATTCGACACCCGACTGCCTCTACTGCAATTTGTTGAGACCGTTAGGTTTTATCTTTGATAGGGTTGCGACAGCCGTATCAACAGTTTATGAAAACCTGTCGAAGCACGGGTCTTGAAAAAGAACCAAATTATGAAAAGTAGAAGTCGGAGAAAAGGTGCATAAGACTTGGGCCCACAAGTAACGAACTTGTAACCAACTTGCAAATTTTAGGCGAAGCACTGCTGGGGAAAGGGCGCACCAAGAGCTGCAACCTATGGAAGAGGTGCAGCGATTGCTGCGTTCCTTCCCGAGCTTTTCCCTGTCCGATAAAGACGCGATCAGACGGAGGTTCTAATATTCATTTGAAAATCCTAAAAACTCGAACAACTCTCTCAAAAATCAACCAAACTTGCGGAAATCTTGACCAAATTTCTCCGTAAGCCATGACAAATTGAAGTATTTGTTCTAATCTTGCTTTAATCTCTTATATTTGATTGATTTTGGATTGAAAATTAGGGTTCCCTACCCCAAATAACTCAAAAATTAGGGATTCGTATTCTATTCCCAAACTAGGGCAAACTATAACATGCATGGCATGGATAAGAGCTTTCATGAGCTCCATGCCCTCCTTACCCAAGTCAAAAGGGATATAGAGGCAAGTGGGAGTGAGAAAAGGGATGTTCTTTCATTGAAGTTGAAGAACTTAAGTCTTGGGGTTCAAAAGGGAAAGGGAAAAGCTAAGGCCCAATTTAAGAAGTATGGAAAAGGAAAGGGCAAAGCTATAATGTATAGCAATGTCAAGGATAATGGCAAGAAGCATGCCGACGCCGAATGCTTTTATTGTAAAGGCAAGGGACATTGGAAACTAAATTGTCCCAAATACTTGAAGGATAAGAAGGATGGATGTGTGACACCATCAGGTATAATCCTCTCTTCTCTCTATATGATAGATATTAACTATGCTTGCACTTCTACTTGGATATTTGATACCGTATGTGGTTCTCACCTTTGAAATCATTTACAGGGGCTGAAGGACGTGCGAGCACTAGACAAGGGTGATGTGGACCTACGCATGGGGAATGGAGCAAGAGTAGCCGCCGTTTCCATAGGAACTTCTGTACTCACCTTACCTAGTGGTCTTGAATTGTATCGGAATAATTGTTATTTTGTACCCTCCTTGACCAAGAACATTATCTCCATATCCGTACTAGACGCGGAGGGTTTCTCTTCTGTAATCAAGAACAATAGTTGTTCATTTTCTTTTAATGATGTGTTTTATGGTAAAGCCATCTCTATTGGAGGTATTTATTTTATTGATAATGTTAATGAAATATATCATATAGAAAGCAAGAAGCTCAAATTAGGTGAACCTAATCAATCATACCTTTGGCATTGCCGTTTAGGTCATATAAACGAACGAGGCATAAAGAGACTTGTTTCAACGAAGCTTCTCAAACCATTTGATTATGAATCTTATGGTTTCTGTGAATCTTGCCTTTTAGGCAAGATGACTCGTGCTCCTTTTACGGGAAAAGGAACACGAGCAAGTGAGGTATTAGGCCTTGTACATACGGATGTATGTGGCCCAATGACTCTCCAAGCTAGAGGTGGTTATAACTATTTCATTACCTTTACCGACGATTTGAGTAGATATGGATATGTCTACTTAATAAGGCATAAGAGTGAAGCTTTTGAAAAGTTCAAAGAGTTTCAACATGAAGTAGAAAACCAATTGAATAAGAAGATAAAAACCCTACGATCCGATCGTGGTGGTGAATATCTAAATAATGAATTTGATTCACATCTAAAAGATTGTGGCATAGTATCACAATGGACTCCTCCTGGAACACGCCAACTAAATGGTGTGTCTGAAAGGAGAAACAGAACTTTATTAGATATGGTTCGGTCAATGATGAGTCTTACAGAGCTTCCTAATTCATTTTGGGGATTTGCTATCTTAACCGCAATTTATTCACTAAATCGTAGCCCAACTAAAGCGGCAGATAAGACTCCATATGAGATATGGAAAGGAAAGGCTCCTTATTTGTCATTTATGAGGATTTGGCTTTGCGAGGCATATATTCATGATAAGTCTAACGACAAACTCGCACCCAGATCAAAAAAATGTCTTTTTGTAGGGTATCCTAAGGAAACACGTGGTTATTACTTCTACAACCGTCACGAGGACAAAGTGTTTGTGTCCCGTGATGCTGTCTTTTTAGAAAATGATATTATTTCTAATAGACAGAGTGGGAGAAAGTTTGAACTTGATGAAGTTCAAGAGCCACAAACCGAGAATGAAGTAGAGGAAAATGTTCCCTCCTCGTCTGAAACGGTTGTTGTCCCTAGAAGGTAAAGTAGAATTGTTCATCAACCTGACCGTTACCTCGGATGTATCGAGGAAGATGGAGTTTTGTTACTTTTTGAAAGTGATGAACCGACCACCTACAAGTCGACCGTTTCTAGTTCCGACTCCACGCATTGGCTCGAGGCCATGCAATTCGAAATAGATTCTATGCGCGAAAATCAAGTATGGGACTTGGTAGACATACCTGAGAAGGTACGACCTCTTCAGTGCAAGTGGATCTACAAGATCAAAATCGGCATAGATGGACATAATAATGTCTACAAAGCTAGATTGGTGGCAAAAGGCTTCACTCAAGTTCATGGTTTGCACTATGATGAAACCTTTGCCCCAGTTGCTATGCTTCAATCCATAAGGATTCTATTAGCGGTCTCCGCTTTTCATAACTATGAAATTTGGCAAATGGATGTCAAAACCGCCTTCTTGAATGGGATTCTAGAAGAGGAAGTGTACAAGACACAACCTGAAGGTTTTGTGGATAAATCCAACCCTAAGAAGGTGTGTAAACTTAAGAGATCCATTTATGGTCTTAAGCAAGCATCCAGAAGTTGGAATCATCGCTTCGATCATGTTATCACACAAAGTGGTTTCACATGAAGTGTCGAGGAGCCATGTTTATACGTGAAGTTTAGTGGGAGCAAAGTTACTTTCCTTATTTTGTATGTGGATGACATACTTCTCATTGGGAATGATATACCAATGCTTACTTCTACAAAGGAGTGGCTAGGGAAACATTTCCAGATGAAGGTTTTGGGAGAAGCACAACGCATTTTGGGTATCCGGAACTATAGAGATAGGTCTAAAAGGATACTAGCATTAAGTCAAGAAGATTATATAGATAATATTCTTGATCGGTTCAAAATGAAAGACTCTAAGAGAGGCTTTCTTCCCATAGGTCATGGTATCACTCTGGGTAAATCGCAGAGTCCTACCGTCACCGAAGAGATTGAACGCATGAAATTGATTCCTTATGCTTCTGCAGCTGGATCAATCATGTATGCTATGATGTGCACTCGTCCCGACGTCGCATATGCTTTGAGCATGACGAGTCGTTATCAAGCCAATCCAGGTGAGAGTCACTGGATAGCCGTCAAGAATGTACTTAAGTACTTACGAAGAACTAAAGATTCGTTCTTGGTGTTCGGAGGAGAAACTGAGTTGCGTGTAAAAGGTTACACGGACGCTAGTTTCCAAACTGATAGGGATGATTTGAAATCCCAATCCGGCTATGTCTTTATGTTGAATGGAGGAGCGGTTTGCTGGAAAAGCTTCAAGCAAAGCGTCACTGCGGATTCTACAACAGAAGCTGAGTACCTTGCAGCATCAGAGGCTGCTAAGGAAGCTGTGTGGATTCGGCAATTCATGGAAGGACTAGGGGTAGTCCACACCACCGCTGATCCAATCACGATGTATTGTGATAACAGTGGGGCTATCTTTCAAGTAAAGGAACCCAAGTCGAGTAACAAGTCTAGACGTGTACTTAGGAAATACCATGTAATTAGAGATTGTGTGGAGAGGAAGGAAATTGATGTATGTAAGGTTGGGACAGACGATAACATCGCTGATCCTCTAACCAAGCCTCTTTCTAAGGATAAGCATGATAAGCATGTCGTCACAATGGGATTAAGACGAGTACCTGAATTCCTCTAGATTATATGATATGTAATAATTGAATATTGTATCAATGTTTCATATATGATAATTGCATTCATTGTTCGAGTTTTATATGAACTTTTTATTTTAGTTTGACTAAATTTCAATACTTTGTTTTATCTGAATTGGTTTTACGAAAAGTTGAACACAATTCAAGTGAACAAGATAAACTTAGTACTATTGTCCCTAGTCACTCATATGAGGTGACGTCTCGTAAGTGACTAGATTGTAAGTCGATCGATGGCCAGTTCAGCGCCATAGAGTCATGGAGATGACTGGTCGTTTACATAGGCAGACTGTATGACACTCTATCGAACAGTGACCTTTATAGGATCCCTTATCAAAATTATTGAGGCCTGGTCGTGGCAGGGATTTCAAAATTACCCGAGAACAACAAACACCATTTCTATCATTTCCTATTTTCATAATTCACTTCTATCAACTATCAACAATCATATTCATCATCAAAAATCATCAAATAACAACAATCATCATCCATAACATAATTCTTAAACTAACTAATCGTAATCTAATACGAATTCTAGCATATAAAGCATGTAAAACACGTAAATGATATCGAGTAACCCTTCACCGTTACCTTTACGCGTCTTTAATCGATTATTAAGCCTTCATAGTAGTCTCCACCTACAATTAGGTAATAAAAGATGAATATATTTCACCTTGAGAAAGACGGATAATTTAAAAAGCGAGAAAGACGGTAATTTTATTACCAATTTGGATAGAGGAAGGTAAGAGGGGAAGAATAAGACGAACTTACGTGAATTTGAGCGAGTAACGAAGGAGTAGTGACGATTTGAAGACGGATCAAAAATGGAGGCAAGGTTTTGGTGGTTTGATGAGGAAGAAAGAGTAAGTAGAAAATGAAAGAAGGAGTTAGGGTTTGAGGGAGTATATGAAGGAAAAAGTCAACGAACGTCAAAGACGGCTCAAAAGTCAAGAAAAAGTCAAAGACAACTCAAAAGTCAAGAAAAAGTCAAAGACGACTTAAAAGTCAAGAAAAAGTCAAAGACGACTTAAAAGTCAAGAAAAAGTCAAAGACGTCTTAAGACGGGATTCTCATGAAATCTCGCGGAAATTACAAATACGAACCCGGAAATTCTAAATTCGACTCGGAACATAAAATTCTATATTAAAATTTAATTTTGCTGAAAAGTATCCGTAAAATATTTTCACTAGAAAAATAGGGTACATTTCCAGGTGTTATAGTTGATTAACGTAAATCAATAACGAAAAGCTGACTAGAGTTAGACATTATTGTCGTATTACGGCGGTGAGCAACTGACCCCTTTCGGTCACACCTAAAGGATGAGACCCAAATAGAAAACTAATTATTTGTATGCGATACAGTTTAATTAGCCCTTTATATATATTTGATATATGTTTGATTACGAGAGTTATTTATTAGAAATTGAGTTGAGAACTCATACAATTTAAGTTTATTAGTCAATTATACGATAACTGACTAAATAAATTTTACGTCTTATTTTAATATAATTAAATAAGATTTAATTTAGTAATTAATCGTTAATTCACTAAATTAGTTGAGGTTGTGCATATATTTTGAGGTAGAGGTTATTAGTTATTTATCTTTACAAAGAGTTGTAAAATAAATTAACTGGACTTTGTGGGACCCATTATATATTGATATAATGGTAAAATATCACTTAATAGTTGAGTGTATAATGATTATTAATTTGAGTCATATAATTGGTATATGATCAAATTAACACTTAATTATATTAGATAATTAAGCATATGATTATTAGTATTTGTGGGACAAATATCAAAAATCAAAATGGACCCATTTTGTCACAAGTGCACCGGTTTTAGGGTGAACAAAATGTTGGAGCAAGTGTCCTCCACAATAGTGCATTTATATTATAAATGTAACACCCGCAAATGTACCCTATTTTTTTATAGTGAAAATATTTTACGGTTACTTTTCAGCGAAATTTAGTTTTAATCGTAATTTTAATTTTCCGAGTCGAATTTAGAATTTCCGAGTTCGTATTTGGAATTTCCGCGAGTTTTAAAGTAAAACCCGTCTTGAGCCGTCTTTGACTTTTCTTGACTTTTGAGCCGTCTTTGACTTTCGTTGACTTTTTCCTACATATACTCCCTCATACTACTCCTAACCTAATTCATTCAACACAACTCATTTCTTTCTTCTTCCTTAAGCAAATATCAAAAACCTTGCCTCCATACTCTTTTCAATCTTAGAATTCTCCTAGCTCATTCGTTACTTGCTAGAATTCGCGTAAGTTCGTCTCATTCTTCTCCTCTTACCTTCCTCTATCTGTTTTGGTAATAAAATTACCGTCTTTCTCGCTTTTTAAATTATCCGTCTTTCTCAAGGTGAATGATATTCGTCTTTTATTATCTAATTGTATGTAGGTGGAGACTAGGAAGGTTTAGAATCGATTAAAGACGCGTAAAGGTAACGGTGAAGGGTTACTCGATATCATTTACGTGTTTTACATGCTTATATGCTAGAAATCGTATTAGAATACGATTAATAAGTTTAGGAATCATGTTATGGATGATGATTGTTGTTATTTGATGATTGTTGATGATGAATATTGATTGTTGATAGTTATTAGAAATGAATTATGAGAATTGGAAATAATAGGATGGAAATTTTGTTGAAGGATCACGGGTGAATTGGTAACACATCTCACGGTCGTGAAATACAAGTCACGGTCGTGACTTGTGCAGTTTCACTGCACTGACTCTTTTTGGTAGAATGATCATATCTCCTTCGTTACTTGCTTGTTTTTGGCTTGTGACCATTCGTTGGAACC